>JAIUZE010001097.1:0-17026 GCA_022085475.1 Heliosperma pusillum | reverse complement strand
AATGAAGAAATCGGAGCATAAAGGTCTTGCATGAGTCGGGATTTGAAGATGAGAAGAAGAATGAAGAAATGAGTATTCAGGTGGTGCTGGCCGGTCCTCTGACCGGCGGCCGGCCCACCGGCCCAGACCACGACTCCACAAATGAAAGAAGAAGAGAAAAGGAAGAAAAGGGCCAGGTAGTGCCGGCCGGTCGACCGGCCGCCGGTCGACCGGCCGCCGGTCGACCGGCCGCCGGTCGACTACCCGGCCTGTGCAACAACAGTAGGCTCATGAGAAGTATTTCGTGCTCCAGGCCGGTCGGAGACCGGCGGCCGGTGGACCGGCCAGGACCAACATTTCCATACTTAGAAGATTTTGCAGACGGAGAAATTGGAGTTACTGATGTGCTCCGGGCCGGTCAGAGGACCGGCGGCCGGTCGACCGGCCAGGAACACAACACTGAAAATTCGCCCTTTTCTTCTAATTTCTTCCTTAATTTCGAGATACCTATATATACCCTCCCCCAATTATTTTGTAAGCAGCTTTTACATTCCTCTTAGCACAAAACCCTACATAATTTATAACCTAAATTAGTCCCTAATTACTCTCCTAATCCTTCCCTAATCAAGCTTAGTTTCTCATTTCAAGTTGTTAGATCTAGTCTTTCATTTCAGTTTTGGGTTTGTATTGAGGATTTTAAGGGTGAAGACATTCTCCCTCTTCATTAATACAAGCTTGTTGGTATTAAATTTCTCATCTTTTTTGTTGTTTATGCAATTTATTTCCATTTCTAGTTTATTGTTTATCATTTGATTGTTTTAATTGTTCATCTCATAGCATGATGTTCATTGAACTACTTCTTGCCTTTAGTTGTTTGATTCCCCTTAGTATGTGTGAGTAGTTCTCCTCTAGGGTTTAGGGGGAGCCTAAGGGAGGATTATGTGGGGTATTATGTTGGTTAATTAGTAAGTTTGTGGTACATAATTTGGGTAATGCTCATATGAACACTAAGTGTTTGATGAAATGTGTAAACGAAAGTTGCCCATTTTATCAAGCATGGTTTGATTATTTCTTAAGCGACGGTGGTAGAAATGATTAGACTAATGTTTATATGGGTGATTTGAGACAAATGCGATGGCTTTGTTGATGATTATCGATTGTTGAGACATTAACAATTGATTTCACTCGAATTTGTTACCCATTTGCTAATTACCCGACTAGCCCATTAATCCCCCTAAGGTGAACCCTTCACCTTAGTCTTTCCCTTAATTGTTTTCAGCATTATTATTTAGCGATTACTTGTTTTTCCTAGTTTTTAGTTAACTTTCCAATCCAACATTTATTAGGCTAGAATAGGACGCGATCGAACTAGTAGTTGACCCCCTCCATCCTCGTGGATTCGACCCCTTTATACTACTTATTTTGGGTTATTTTTGATGTTTGTTTTGACGACGAAACCATCATCATCTGCGTTTCTCCAGAACAAATGCCCCCCTAAGCTGTCTGACCCAGGTAGTTTTTCTATACCATGTCATATAGGGACCTATCTCATAGACAACGCGTTATGTGACCTAGGAGCTAGTGTTAGCGTCTTACCTTTGTCTTTGGCCAAACGGTTAGGCTTTACGAAGCTTCAGTGTACAAACGTGACGGTACAGATGGCAGATAGAACCTTGTCTCGACCCTTAGGAATCATAGAGGATGTTCCTGTGCAAATAGGAAAATTCTTCATCCCGGTCGATTTCATAGTTTTAGATATACCTGAGGATTCTCACCCTCCCATCATATTGGGAAGACCGTTCTTGCATACTGCGCAAGCGGTTATTGATGTTGGGTTACAGACTCTGACTTTTCAAATAGGGGGGGGGGGGAGAATTTAGTATTCACGCAGTCTCACGTTAGTAAGGGTCCTATGCTTGTGTCACCATGCTACGCGCTTCCTTTATCTGATATCGCACCTGATTTATTCACGCATGACACAGCTTCGGTTCCTATCGAACCTATAACTCCTATCTGTGATATCCCCATTGCTACCGTAACACCTCCGCCCCAGCTTGGGAGCGAATTGGAGGAGCATGCCATTGTGTGTTCCATTACAGGTAGCAAATCAGTAGCATTGGAGCTGGAAAAGGAAAAGCCAGGTTCGCGTGACGACGTAAAGAAGAAGAAGTCCAAGAAGGACAAAGGAGCCCGCATGTACGCAAGTGATTCCGAGGTGGAGCTAGGCTCCAATAAACCATTGTACGTGTGGAGGAAGAAGACGGAACTTACCGCAGCTGAGGGTACTTCCGCGAGTCAAAGGCCAAACGGTGGCCTTCTCATGAAACTATTTGGTTGGTAGCCGGGTTTGCAACCCCGTGCAACTTGTATAAACAATTTCTTGCGTTTTCAAATAGACATTTAGACTATCGCGTGATAATCCGTAGCTTAGATAGACAATTTATACTAGGGGTGAGCAAAACCGGGTACCCGGTACGGTTTTAATAACCGTATCGGGTACCCGGTTTTTGGAAGGCCAAAAATTAATACCCGGATCCGACCCGGTTTAACCGGGTACCCGGTTTTCGTATACCCGGTTAAACCGGGTACCCGAAAACCGTATACCCGGATCCGGTTTAATTGATAATGCTCAGACCTGGAATTCGAGTCCGTAACATTAGTAACGACCAACAAATAAGATGCTTATATAATCTATTAGGATCATTATTATAAAACACAATTATTTGCAAAGTCAGTAGGTAAAATAGCAAAATACAAATTTGCAAAACTTCACACAGAAATTTGTCACTGATAAAGTGAGTTGCGTATATTACAAGTTTCACATAAAATGATTGGTGCTCAAAATTTCACCCATATAGTCAAAATAGAAAACAAAATTTTACATACTAATTTTTTTTGGTTATTTTTAATTAAACCGGGTCAAAACCGTATACCCGGTTTTGATTTTCCCCGACCCGGACCCGGTACGGTTTTTTAAAAACCGTATCGTATACCCGGAAATTCGTATCGTGTACCCGGAAATCCGTGTAATTAAAACCGTATACCGTATCGTATCCGTATATTAAAACCGTATCGTATATTTTTGCTCAGCCCTAATTTATACTTCTTATTGGACAATTTTTGGTATTTTCTGGTATTTGGTTGGCATTGTTTTGCAGGAACGGAAGCAGAAATCAAATGTTCAAAGTCGTGGGCTGTGAAATTATGAAGTACTCGATCGAGTAAAGCAAGCCACTCGATCGAGCTGTTTTACCTGGAAAAGTTGCTCGATCGAGTAGAATTTCTACTCGATCGACCCACAGTTTGATGCTGGTTTGGGGAAGCCTCTGTTTTGTGAGTTGTTTCTGTTCCTTTAGTTTTTTCCATTCTTTATATATTTCATTCCTTAGGAGCATGAATAAGGTTGTTTTTCCCTTTCCCGTCTATGCTCTTGTGCTTTAGCCAATGAGGACATTGTCTGTTTTGGTTTGGGGAAGTGTTTTACATCCTTTTGCGTCTGCATTTGCATTTGTATTGCATTCACGTTTACATTCATGTTAATTAGAAAAAATTTGAAAAAAATCAAAAATATCACGTTTATTTTTGCATATAGTCGAGTCGGATTGGAGTCTTGTTCATGATGAAATTGCACTACAAGTCTATTTTATGCTATTCTTTGCACCTTTCTTGATTTACGTAGTAAAATCGAAATAGTGAACTATTGAATTTTGTCTTGGAATTTAAATTTGATTATTAGACTTGACTCAACATTTTTGGCAAACTACTTATATATTCTGAGATTTTAGAGCCTATAACTGGTGACATCCATGACCAGTTCATCTAGGAATGAGAGTAGTTACTCCCCACATCTCGTGTCATTTGCTTGTATATGAATTTTGATTTCTTATTGCTTGCACGCATTGGGTTTGTGGTCGGTATTACGTGTTTTGAGAATATTTGCATCTCCCTTTTCCTCATTTTATCCCATTAACTCCACATAAAGCCATATCTGCCTGTTGCCCTTAACTACATTCCAAACTAAGCCTACCTTTGCCGAGCTAGTTTAGTAGTCAAGGTATATTTTACAGTTGTGTCAGGTTTGGCTCGTTTTCTTTGATTGGAGTGGGTATTTGAAAGAAAAAGAAGAGAAGTTATTATTAGTGCCTCGATCGAGTAGCTTTCAGCTCGATCGAGCAGAGTTTGTGTTTTTGTGCCTCGATCGAGTGATTCATGCTGCTCGATCGAGAGGTTTCCCTCAGTCAGCCAAGAAAGAAAAAGAAAAGAAAAGAAAATGAAAAAAATGAAAAAATTATAATGAGAAAAAATAATTGGCTGAAGTTGTGTTGTTTACACCTCCTCTGCTTATCATTATTTTGTCGAGGTGTTTTATGGGATTTGTGTTTTTTATGCCTATATATGTCAAGGCATCGAGCTTAATTTTTGATTGTTGGAAGATGGAACGAGTTCTATTGCGGTCTTGTTAGGAACTAGCTTGGCTATTTACCCTCACATTTCCATTAATTATTTTGCCCCTTCTTACCAATTAGCCTCACATATCTATATCTTTGCAAACGTTCGGCACGTGATTGTCCTTGAACGGTGGTTATGCGTGTGTACGGTGCTTGAATCATCTTTCATGTTAGTTAGCAATGCATGTTGTGTCGGTCGTAGTCTAGGTGAGTGACTATATTTTCTTTCTCTCTTTTACATATTTACTTACCATTTGCTTTTTGAGAGAAGAGTGACCCGTGAGAGTCCGAATTTGGTTGAGTCTTGCAAGGTCGAAAATCTAATTTATTTCCAAGATTGTATAAATTCGTTCACTTTCGTGTTGAGCTTTGTAGCGATTGAATGAGTGCATTGAACTGTTTAATATTAACTTGTTGCTAGCTCTGAGACTTGCTCCATTCCCCTAGGTTTATTTTGTTTCATATAGCTGCATTTAGGTTGCTTGAGGACA
Organism: Heliosperma pusillum; assembly: GCA_022085475.1. Classification (NCBI taxonomy): domain Eukaryota; kingdom Viridiplantae; phylum Streptophyta; class Magnoliopsida; order Caryophyllales; family Caryophyllaceae; genus Heliosperma; species Heliosperma pusillum. The sequence continues at coordinate 12,108 of JAIUZE010001097.1, read as the reverse complement.
AGCAAAGGTTTGGTTTGGGGAAGTTTGATGCGTGTATTTTATATAGACTTTCTAGTCCATTTATGCACGCATTTCTATGTCATTTAGGTGATATTATATCGCCATATGCCCCTATTTGGCTACTTTGTACTTTCATTACCATTTTGTAGGTACAAGCTGTGTAGTAGCAGAAACCGAGCCAAAGCAGTTCATTTTGCATGCATTTAGGAGAATGGAAATATCAGGACAGGAACTCTTCCATGGGGAAGCGTGAAACCGTTCATAATCAAGCCCAAGTCATGACTCACACCACATACTATGCCAGAAGACCTCGATCGAGGAGTTTACCATTCGATCGAGGTAAGTTGAAGCCAGAAGTGCTCGATCGAGCTACCTCCTTTGCTCGATCGAGTAGAAGCCGCTTACCAGTTGGTCGATCGAGTAGATCAAGTGCTCGATCGACTGATTTCCATGAATAAAAGCCTCGATCGAGTGGCTATTCCCCTCGATCGAGTAGATTCTATCACGGGCTTTAAGTCCATTAGGTTAATTAGGTTAAGAGTCGTGTTAGACACTATATATGACTCTTATTTACGTCATTAGTTATTCAGGAACTATTATTCAGTTTTAATCATTCAGAATTAGCATTAATCTTTCCATTAGTTTCTGAACTTTACCTTTGGTTTGCATTCGGGTTTATCGACGTGGGATTTGTTCTTTACGCCGGATTTGCTAAGATTGTAAACTTCTTCTTTTCTCTTTTACTCTTAATCTTTAGTCTTAATTACTGTTTCTCTTCCTAATTACTGCTGCGTTATTATCTATGCTTGTTGATTACGATTTTATTATGTCTTTCGTCCTATGTTCAATCGTCTTTGTTAGCATAGTTAATAGCATGAGTAGCTAATTCTTTTATATGTTGGGATGAGGGAAACTGTAGTAGAGGCATGTTAGGATAGATTATTTTAGTTAGTCTTGAATATGAGAATCGATCTTTGCAATTTAATTGAGGTTTAGTCGAATGAGTATACGCAGGAGACTAGGCTAGATAGTGAACCCCGACCTGGATCGAGAGATTGGAAGGGAAGGCTTGCTTAGAATTGATAGGTGACTCCTAAGAGGACGAGAGTTAATTAGGAAAATCCCTAGGGTGGTTTGAGACCGAGAGGAAAAAACCATTGCCCTTCTCATTGATAGATTGACTGACTTAGTTGATTCGTAGATGCCGATACTGCAGTAGACCGAATCCTAGCATATTTTCTCTTTATCTGATTTATTCGTATTAATTTCTATCCTTATTTTCTCTTTCCTTTAACTTTATTTAGTTTAGTTAAATCAATTTCAAAACCCCCAGTTTGTTACTTGCAGATCTAGATTATAGTTAATTAGTTTCCTCCCTGTGGAGATCGACCCTACTTCCGCTACCTTCTTAGTTAGTTGACTTAGGTTTTATTTTTGGTGTATAACGACTCGCATCATAACCCATCACCGTTACCTCGATTATCACTTCAAATCCTCGATTCCCAAGCTACCCATCAATCTACACGAATCCCTTGACCCAAAATCTTCAAAGCCCACCCTTTTACCGACAAATAATGTAGTAGAAGCTTAAACCGAAATTTCTGAAAAATTGGTCTTAAATGAAGGTTACAAGTTTCTATATTTTATTGGCTTAAAAGAAAGAGGATGGTGAGAGGATTCCAAAACATTAAACGGAATCGAATTACGTTAAGAAACGAAGAAGTTATCCCTGTCTTAAGTTTAGATCTAGAAAATGGATTTTATAAAAAAGTTGGAGGAAATGGGTATTTTATGTTATGAAGAGGAAGAGGAGGATGAGAGGAGAAGTTTAATGTAAAAATCGTCGAGTTTCGTTGAGAGACGGAGAAATGACATCCGTCTTAAGAATATAAAGTTATGGAAGTTTAATGATGTTTTTGGTGTTTGAGAAGGAAGATGAAGTGTGCTGAGATTTAAGGAGGGAGGTAGAGGTTTGTAGGTTTGTTTTTAGAAGATGAGTGATAATGGGCTTAAATATTCAAGGGGATTATTACCCACTCGGATTTTCGAGTAGAGTTCGATTATGAGCTCATAACGGACTGAAATACGACTGTTTCTACCCAACTAGACTAAATTTTATTTAACAATAATTTAAAGTCACGAAATCATAAATTATCGACTTAAAATATTTTAACCAATAAAAGTAAAAAATGAATTTATAAAATTCACGACTTTAGTAAATTACTCGTTATTATAAAATCTGGGGTGTTACAATCCCCTTATTCTTCTTTCATCCGGAGCTGCCGTAACTTGGGCTCGAAACCATCTTATACAGACCCTTCATCATTGAACGGGCATCACCATTAAGATAGATTGATTAACATAGAATATTGAAGGAAACAACATATTCAATTGTATACTTAGGTGAGACTAATTTTCTGGGTTTAACTTTAAAAACTAAAACCAATACTTTTTATTCTCTCTCGAGATATAAAAAGCCTTTCTATAGTGAACAATTCCTATTCTCATGGGACTTATAACACATATAAGAGCTTTAAGGACCAAAACTAAAATGTCTCAACTATCACTCTACCTATTCTTATGGGGAGAGGTCTATTATTGACTCAGGTTCTCTGAGACGAAATTCAACTCTCATTGTAATTTCAACTGAGTAATAATTAATTATATTTAATCACAATTTATATTCTAACTCGTAAAGACGAAAAATAAATTCTCATTGTAGTATTAATCAAGAGTTACGACTATCGATTATGACCAATAAATTAATGCTTTAACACAACCCTATCAAACTTAAGTATAACCGTTAAATAATGTTTAGAAAATTATTACATTGATCAACCCATATTAAGGCTCCATGATATGTCTAGTTTTTATATGATTTTACTCCCTAATTTAGCTCGATTTTACATGATTATTATACCTTGCTTAGTATATTTGTGAGCTAATTACATGTTAGAGGTGCATTGCTCGTTTTTGCTATGTTTTGTAGGAATCTAAGCATTTAGAGGCTTTTTCCTAACACAATTAGCAAGCACCAAAGTCCAACAAGCTAATGGAAGTAAGATGGACCATGGAAGGTTAGAATGGAGAATGACAAGCCAAGCATGAAGATTTGTGAAATGGATTGAAATGCAAATGAGAAACCAAAAATGAAGCCCAATGCAAGGAGCCCACAACTCAACATAGGATGCTCCTTTGGATGCTCAAGGAATCCCAAAACTATGCAATTAACCGGAGAATTAAGGTGCTTAAAGACATAGCTTAGGATTCCTTAAGCATTAAATGGAGCAATTAAGCAAATATAGCCGGGTTACTGAAACCCCGATCGGGGTTCACATTCCCCAATCGGGGTTTGGTCTCTGTCAATACAAGCGTTTCAAGTCTCTCTCCCTATATAAAGGAGAGGGACTTCGACACTTAGGGGCATCTTTTTCACACATCTTACACATCCTTTTGTCATATCTTCTCTCTAATCTTTCCTTACATTTTCCTTAGTTTAAGCACAAGTTTCTCTTAGTTTCATATTTAGTTAAACATTTAATTATTACTTTGTTCAAACACTTGGTTACATTTAGAAGTTGTATTTCAATCTTTCCATTCAAGCATTTGGGTTATTTGTTCTTCATTTCCGAGTTATATTTCTCTATTGCGGTAATCCTAATTCTAGTTTTATGTTAGTATTCACTTCCGTCATTTACCTTACAAATAATTTAGTTAATCGTAACATTAGTCAATCATAGTTTCATTGTTATCTATATTAGAATTGTTAGTTTTCATTCACTTAGTGTAGCACATTTTATTAACAAGTTGTTTTCCTTTATAACTTTATATTCATCATGCTTATTATATCAAATACTATTAGTCTAATTATCAAAATGAGTAAGTAGTTTCATTTGTCTAGGGATTAAGGAAGCCATGCATAATTAGTAAGTTGTAAATTTTAAAATAAGGATGAATTAATATTGGTAAATTGTTTCTATCACATGCTTGTATTGTTTTGTTAATCTTTGTTATTTGGCCAATTGCATTGATTAAATTTGTTAATTCATTCTATAAGTTGAGAGGCACGGAATCGGATTAGACTAAGCATGTGTAGTAGGATGACTTTATTCATAACGAAAGTTCTCTAGGACTCGACCCAAGGTTGACACTAATATCGAGAGATAAGTGTCTTTAGCCTAAACAATTAACAATATTAAGAATTCCTATGTTTAAACATGAGCATTTACGTATTTGCATGAGTGACCCGACTCCCCTAGACTATTTTAATATTATTGAATTTACATCATATTTTGCTAAACATCAAACCAAACCAAACCAAACCATTAAACCGACCTTGATAGTAGTCTTTCCATAGCATTTCATAGCGAAATTCCCATCTCCTTGTGTTCGACCCCTCGTACTACATTAATTTGTGTCTAGGAAAATTTATCTTTGCATAGGTGTGCGACATATCCTATCAAATTTTGGCGCCGTTGCCGGGGAAACGGTTTTATTTCGTTTTTGATTTGTGGACTTCTATCATTTTTCTCTTGTCTTTAGGAACACTTGTTCCTTGAGACCGTACTTACAATTTCCTTGAAGATTGTTTCCCTATGCCCATGTCTTCTCGTGAGGAAGAATTACTTTCACCAGATTCCGAGCCCGAGAAAACCTTTCGTAGAAGACGACGCTTTTGGAAAGAAGTAAAAGACGCCTCTTCTCCCGTGCAAGTTGAAAGTGCCAGAAAGTCTTACTTAGACGATCTGGAAAATCTTGAGAAGGAGGAGGTTTCTAGTTCATCATCATCACCACCACCCTCACCAACTAAGAGAATGGTGAAAGTTTCCGATCCTTCCAAGCCCACCGCGGCTATGCTTCCGGCCGGTATCACCACCAGTCAAATTACCGCCCCGGAATTCGAGATCAAACCAGCTTTCATTACCCTTGTGGAGAGGAAGCAATTTGGGGGAAGTTCTTTGGAGGATCCCAATTTGCATGTGCAAAACTTTTGTGACTATTGATCCATGATTCGCCAAACGGGTGTCACTCAAACCCAAATTAGGGAAATACTTTTTCCTTTCTATTTGAAGGGCAAGGCAAAACTTTGGATCACTAACCTTGATCGTACCACCATGGGAGTAACAAATTGGGAGACATTGGCTCTTGCTTTCTATCAAAAGTTTTTTCCACCCGAGAAAACTCAAACTTTGAGGAGCCAAATCACGGGATTCCGTCAACACGCTCTTGAGAGCTTATATGAGGCTTGGGAGAGTTACAAGGAGCTCCAAAGGCAATGCCCACACCACGGGTTGGATGCTTGGTTCCTTGCCATAACATTCTACAATGGGTGTTGTGCCGAATCCCGAAGAATTCTTGATTCTGCCAACAATGGGCGTTTTCAAGAAATTGACACGGATTTTCTCATGCCACCATTGAATCTATGGCGATCCACGATGCCCAATATGTTAATTCTCGGAGTGCACCCATCCAAGGAGGAGAGGTAGTTGCCGACACTAGCATTTTGAAGAATCAAATCCTTTTGCTTTAAGAAAAGTTGGAGGCTCAACAGGCGGTTCATCAACTCAATATCGTGTCTTCTACTAGTCAAATTGTTGTTTGCGAAAGTTGTGGAGGTGCGGGTCATTTCTCCAATGTATGCCAAGATACTATGGAAGAGGTATGTGCTTTTCAAACTTTTAAACAAAGTTCTTATCCACCGGGTACCTTTTCCAATACTTACAACCCAAACACAAAATTCATCCCAACTTGTCCTACAAAAGCAACAATGTGCTCAATCCTCAACCCCAACAAAATTTTGTGCCTCAAGCTCAACAAAATGCCTATGTCCCACAACAAAGATTCAATTTTCCACCGGGCTATCAAAATCAAAACTACCAACAAAGACCACCAATCCAAAAATCCCAACCAACCCAAGTTCCACCACCCCAAAATGTCCAACAAAACTATCAAGAACTCAAGTTCTTGGTAGTTCAATGGGCTAAGACTCAATCGGAAATGTTGGCTCAATTTCAAAAGAATGATCAAAGCCATGGTTCCGCAATCAAAATGCTAGAGCAACAAGTGGCTCAACTAGTCACTTCTAGCTCTCAAAGAAGATCGGGTCAATTACCACCTCAAGGCGAGCAACCACATGATACTCTCAATGCAATCACCTTGAGAAGTGGTACAAAGTATGATGAGTCACCCATGCCCAAAGACAATGATGAGGTGCTTGTTGAGTTGGAGGTTTCATCCAGTGGTAAGAAAGATGAGGTTATGCCCGAGAAGGTGGATGATCCCATTGTGGTTGAGCAAGTCAAAGATGTGGAGGATGTTCCTCCAAAGAAGGTTGTTGAGACAAAGGAGCCGGAAAAAGTCAAAGTGCCTTTCCCTCATAGATTGGCAAAGCATCATAAGAACACCCAATTCGGTTAATTTAAAAAAGTTGTAAAGAACCTCCAGGTAACTGATCCTTTTACCGAATTAATCACTCAAATTCCGTCTTATACTAAGTTCATGAAAGACATTTTAACTAAGAAGAGGACTTTTGACGAAGTTGAAACTATAGCCTTCACCGCCTAGTGTAGTTCTTTTTTGCAAAACAAGTCCCCTCCTAAGTTAAAAGATCCCGGTAGTTTTTCCATTCCATGCACAATTGGTACCTATCAAATTGATAAAGCTTTATGTGATTTAGGTGCTAGCGTAAGTGTCATTCCTTACTCTATTTGTGCTAAGCTTAATATAGGAGTCTTGAAATGTACTAGTGTCAGTTTGCAAATGGCGGATCGTTCTATAAAACGCCCTTTGGGAGTTTTGGAGGATGTTCCCGTTAAAGTTGGTAAATTCTTCATTCTGGTTGATTTTATTGTTCTTGACATGGCCGAAGATGCCCAAATCCCAATCATTTTGGGAAGACCCTTTTTACATACCGCGGGCGCGATAATTGATGTCAAGAATGGTAAAATTACATTGGAAGTGGGTGACGATAAGGTCACATACAATTTGAATAGTGTCATGAAGAGTCCAATGTTAGAAGAGTCTTGCTTTTCTATTGATGTTTTGGATGTTGTTGATCTTGTTATAGATGACTCTATCTCTCGGTCTTTGGTTAAAGATCCATTGGAGGCACTCTTGCTATTAGAATCATTTGCAGGTGATCATGAGATTGGGAATGAGGAGATTAATGCTTTAGAGAATGAATTGGATGGGGAAGAGTTATCATTGGAGGAGAGCTCACACTTTATAGGTTTGGTTTCTACACCTCAAGACCTTGAGGTACAAAAACCCGAACTTAAACCCCTCCCTTCGAATTTGAAGTATGCTTTTCTAGATGATGAGGAAATGTGTCCGGTAATTGTTGGTGCTAATTTGAGTGAGAGTCAATTGTCTTCTTTGCTTTGTGTTTTAAAATCCCACAAGAAAGCTATTGGCTATAAACTAGATGATTTAAAGGGCATAAGCCCCAAGTTTTGCATGCATAGAATCCATCTAGAGGAAGATCATAAACCATGTGTCCAAGGTCAAAGACGACTAAATCCTAACATGCAAGAAGTAGTCAAAAAGGAAGTGATTAAATTGTTAGATGCGGGAATTATTTATGCAATTTCCGATTCCAAATGGGTGAGTCCGGTCCAAGTGGTTCCTAAGAAAGGAGGAACCACCGTAGTCAAAAATGATAAAAATGAACTTATTCCAACTAGGATTGTAACGGGTTGGAGAATGTGTATTGACTATAGGAGATTGAATTTGGCCACCAAGAAAGATCACTACCCTTTACCTTTTATTGACCAGATGTTAGAGCGGTGGGCATTGTCATAAGTATTTTTGTTATCTTGATGGATATTCCGGGTTCTTTCAAATACCCATTCACCCGGATGACCAAGAGAAGACCACGTTTACTTGCCCCTATGGTACATTTGCTTACCGTAGAATGCCTTTCTGTCTTTGTAATGCCCCCGCCACTTTCCAACGTTGCATGATAAGCATTTTCTCCGACTTTATCGAGTCTATCATGGAAGTGTTTATGGATGATTTTAGTGTTTATGGTTCTTCATTTGATGCTTGTTTGGCTAACTTGTCTAAAGTGTTGAAGCGTTGTGAAGAGGTTGACTTGGTATTGAATTGGGAAAAGTGCCACTTCATGGTCAATAAAGGAGTGGTACTTGGTCATATTGTCTCGGAAAGAGGAATTGAAGTAGATCGTGCTAAGGTCCAAGTTGTTGAGCAACTACCCCCACCGGTAAATGTCAAGGGATTAAGGAGTTTCTTAGGCCATGCGGGTTTCTACCGCCGTTTTATTAAATATTTTTCTAAGATTGTCAAACCCCTTACGGAGCTTCTTTTAAAAGATTCTCCCTTTGTGTTTACTAATGATTGTCTTGAGTCTTTTACTAGGATCAAGAAGGCTTTGATTTCCGCACCTATCATCCAATCACCGGATTGGAACTTACCATTTGAGCTCATGTGTGATGCTAGTGACTATGCGGTAGGTGTCGTGCTAGGACAAAGAAAGGACAAGGTTCTCCATGTTATCTACTATGCTAGAAAAACCTTGGATGCGGCTCAAATCAACTATGCCACCACGGAGAAAGAGCTACTTGTCATTGTCTATGCCTTAGACAAATTTCGCTCTTACTTGATTGGTTCCAAAGTCATTGTTCATACCGATCATGCCGCTCTAAAGCATCTTCTAGCCAAACAAGAAGCTAAGTCGAGGTTGATACGATGGATCTTGCTCTTGCAAGAATTTGATCTTGAGATTAAAGAGAAGAAGGGGGCCGAGAATGTTGTTGCCGATCACTTATCCCGCTTGAGGTTTGATGATGGAGGTATTGATATACCTATTGATGATTCTTTCGCCGATGATGCTCTAATGATGTTGGAAGCCAATACTCCTTGGTATGCCGACATAGCCAACTTTCTGGTTGGAAAGGAATTGCCACCTAGCCTTTCATATCAACAAAGGAAGAAGTTCCTACACGATGCAAAGTTCTTCCTATGGGATGATCCATATCTATTCAAACATTTCTCCGATGGGCTATTCCGCAGGTGTATCCCACATTGGGATGTGAAAGGGGTGCTAGAAGGGTGCCATTCTTCTCTTTATGGTGGTCACCATGGACCATCCAAGACCGTTGCAAAGGTGTTGCAATCCGGTTTCTATTGGCCAACTATGTTCCAAGATGCTAAAGCTTTCGTTACGGCTTGCGATGCTTGCCAAAGAACGGGTTCTATATCGAGGAGGCATGAGATGCCTTTAAATGGTATCTTGGAAGTGGAGGTTTTCGATGTTTGGGGGATTGATTATCAAGGACCGTTTCCTTCCTCAAAAGGGAATCGGTATATTTTGGTTGCCGTCGATTATGTCTCTAAATGGGTAGAGGCAATAGCTACTCCAACAAACGATGCTCGTGTCGTGGTTAACTTATTCAAGAAGATCATATTTCCGAGGTTTGGGGTCCCAAGAGCGGTTATTAGTGACCGTGGTACTCACTTTGGTGAGAAACAACTTGATACCTTATTGGAGAAATATGGGGTCTATCATAGAAGAGGCTTGGCTTATCATCCACAAACTAGTGGCCAAGTGGAGGTTTCTAACCGTGAGCTCAAGTCCATACTCGAGAAAGTTGTTGCCAAGTCACGAAAGTATTGGAGCATGAAGCTTGATGATACCTTGTGGGCCTACCGTACCGGATATAAGACACCTATTGGTACTTCACCGTATAGGTTGGTCTATGGAAAGGCGTGCCATCTCCCCGTTGAGATGGAACATAAAGCTTATTGGGCAATCAAGGAGCTCAACATGGATTCCAAGTTAAGTGGTGAAAAGCGGATGTTACAATTGAATGCACTTGATGAGTTCCGTTTACAAGCTTATGAGAGCTCCCGTCTTTACAAGGAGAAAACAAAGAAATGGCATGATAAGAGGATTTTGAAGAAGGAGTTTCAAATCGGTGATAAGGTGTTGCTTTTTAATTCCCGACTCAAGCTATTTCCGGGAAAATTACGATCGCGGTGGTCCGGCCCATATACCGTCACAAATGTCAACAAGTTTGGTTCCGTTGAAGAGATGACCACTAATGGCGAAAAATTCAAAGTCAATGGCCATCGTTTGAAGGTCTACCATGAGAATGCGATCGTTGGGATAATCGAGGGAGTTCACATGGACACTTGTACCGACTCGAACTTCATACGTCGTGCGGGGCGTTAAACCAGCGCTTCTTGGGAGGCAACCCAAGCTTTTATTTGCTTTCATTTCATTTTCTTTATTTTTCTTATTTTCTGTAATTTATTATTTTTTCGACTTAACTAGACTTGACGATGTTTGTTTTTGATTTTTAGGTGAAAAATGAAGACAGGAAGAGTCGATGGGGAAATTCACGCATCCCTAAGCACGGAACTCCGTTCGGGGAATTAATACAACAAATCACGGAAAAAAAGTCAGAGACTTACAGAGGGCAAACCCCGATCGGGGTTCCCAGGCCCCGATCGGGGTTTCATTATTCTAGGCGTCTGATTTTTATTCTGTTTTGTACACACTTCATATTTCAGCATTCCTCAACCGACGGTATTCTTTCTTCTTCTTCTATTTTCTTCATTTTCTCACTTAAACTCAAAGGAAACATCAATTCCTTCATTGCTTTGCAAGAATCATTCACTCATCACCATCATCAAGTAAGTTTTGCCTTTCTTTATCTCTAATTTCATCCATTTCAATCAATTTAATCAAGTTTATCAAACCCTAACTCAAATTGGGGGAAATTGAGTTTGTGCTTCATTATGCTAAAAATTGATTGTCTTGTGCTCTATTAATGTTTGTAGGATGAATTAGCTTACTAGTTTATTCTATTATTGTTATTTGGATGGATTATAGTAGCCTTAGGATGAAATTTCATCTTAAAATTTCGTCTTAAAAATTTCAGAAAAATGACACCTAGAAAAGCTCCTAGCCAAGGTGTTTCAAAGAGAAGAAGAGGTGATGCGGAATCTTCCCGAGCTGCGGAGGATGATGAAATGTCCGATGTACCGGAATGGCATGATGATGATTATCCCCGAGTGGTATTTAGTGATAAAAAAACAATGGGATAATTGGGTCCTTCTACGCTCCAAAGGTATGAAAGCAACTAAGTTTATCAATCACGCTTCTTTGAAAAGAATCGGAATTGATAAACAAGTTAAGGCTTTATTTAAAAATCTTGGTATGATTGCTTGTTACAAAATGGATTATCTAACCTTTCCCGAACTCACACTTGAGTTTTTGAGTTCTTTCGAGTTTCATAAATCAAAACGTGAAGGGTTTGTCCATTTTGTATCATTCCGATTGTTTAATAATGCTTATCGTATGGATTTGTTGGACTTTGCTAAGATTTTTGCTTTACGTTGTGAGGGTTTGTGTACCGAATCACCCAAAGATTACCTACCCGAATTGACTTGGGCATCCATTTATCACTACCCATTCACTGGTTGGGACCATACTCCTCACCAATACATCCATTACCCCGAAATTTGCATTTGGCAACGATTTATGGGGTGGACTTTCTTTGGGAGGAATGAGCCTCACTCGGTGAGGAGTATCAAAATCGAAATTTTAGGTGCCTTTCTTAATGTAAACGGTGATGCCGATTGGGAAATGAATATTCCTTACACATTTGCTAGCCACTTAACCAAACAATGTAATGCAAAAAATCGGTCCATTGTTTTGGGTGGGTTGTGAAAGTCCTAGACCTCTAGTTAGACTCCTCTAATTAGTTCATTAAATTACTTTAACTTAATAATTTAGGATCTAGTTATCATGCATGCAAATATAAAAGTATAAATATAAAGATAAGATGAAATTTTCTTACAATGGAAATTTTCGGCCAATATGGGGCACAATAAGAACTCCTTCTTATTGTTCTTGAGCATGTATTTAGTGGATGATCCTCCATAAAATAACCTCCAAATTAGAAGGTCTCTTTCTTGTTGCACCCAAGATTAAACCCAAACTAATCACTTAGTTTTTGACTAGAAAACACAAGTGATAATATGAACTAATATTAGATTTATTACTACTCTAGTAATAGGAAAAATATTAGTGTTTGAGAGTTTTTAGAGAGATGAGGATTTTTAGAGTGATAAACATGCAAA
>JAIUZE010001096.1:0-14424 GCA_022085475.1 Heliosperma pusillum | reverse complement strand
AGAAGGTTGGAGATGCAAGCCGGCTAGGATTGAGTAGAGTTGGGCTTTACGGTTGTTAACTGATTCACATGATTATGTGTTGATTAGGGTTTGAGTGTATCAGGGCCATGTTACATGGTAACCGCTGAGCCAGCATACCAGCTTCCCTACCTCGTGTTATATTTTATTATCGGATTCACATGATAGCTTTCATATGATAGGTTATAGGTTAGTTAATTGTTTCATAACATGAAAAGCATATCATATATGTTAAGGTTTTGTATTTTCTATATACATTGCTTTTATGTTATTCATGTTTCATTAAACTCGACATTTCGTGGCTGGGAGAACTCGGAGTTACTCCCCACTGACTGTGGCTTCCGTGTTTATATTTAATGCGGTCGAACAGGTGGTGATGCATATTTGGGGTACATGGACGAGCTAGCGAGCGAAGTATTTACCTTGGACCTATATTCGGTTCATAGTTTGTATATTATTATACACTCTTTTATTTCCGTATTTATACGGGAGATATGTCTCCCGTCTTGTATATTTCTTTTGTAGAATATTATTTCCGTTTTGTAATGACCCTTTTTATTTTATGACACCTTCGTTCGTATTTTCATCTTACATTTATGTATTTAAATTATTTTTTTTCTTTCCGCAAATTTGTGGGTGTCACACAGTCAGTGGGGAGTAACTCCGGGTTCTCCCAGCCATATCACAAATAACATACTTAAACGGAAATACATAAATAGAAGCATGCATATATAATTATACATGTGAAATACGAAAAGGATAAATAGGCATTTCAATATTTAAGATATAGGCACAAGAAGTACAAAACCGTAACATCATATTATAGATATACTCGGGGAAGACACACTTAGGCAACCATACACTCACTAGGGCTTGCATCTCACCGTTAGCGGCATAAGCTTGATAAGATTGAGACACGACAAACAAACCACGCCAAGTCATCCAAAGATCACAAATAATCAATCATATAATCATCCATCCAAACGTACGAATACTTTGACAAACATCTCTCACGGTAAATGACACGCACTAGCACCGTGTGCATGGCAAGTATGATTAAAATCGCATCCACGGGATAAACATTTCCCTGAACGCATACACGATTAACATTTCGTATATGTAGACTAATTTTCTCCTGGTAGAACGACGATAATAATACGGTCCTAGTCTAAACCTGGCCAGACTCTCCGAATCATATTTTCCGATTCGACATGCGATAAACATTTCGCATCCAAGACTCGGTAAACCATAGAAGCCGAGTACCCCAAATTCGGTCAACCTTCACGAAAGAGGCGGAAAAGAACACAAGCATCATAACAAGCGGTACGCTACATGCAATGACACCACCTCGCAAGTATACAACATTTGACGGTCGGTTCGATCAACGCAAAGCGTTCGCCTCTCAACAACGTCGTCATATGCCCACTAACACATGCAATTAAGCAGTAAGGATACACTCCTCGTTTTGACATTCCAGCCTTACGAACGAAGAGGTAGCCGGGGGAATGAGAGTTCATAGCACATAACAATTAGTGCTCAAACCATAACATATGTAAAACCGACTCAAAGTGGGATATATCAAAAACCGTCACAAAACATGCGATACAAGCAAAAGGAATATCATATATTCTAAACATGAATATTTAAAGTCATTACGTAAATTTATACGATAAATGAACCATGCGAACTATTATAAATGAAAGTATAAGAAAGAAAGGTAAAGAGAAAACCAGCGTATGCCAGCCGGTTAGGTGGACCGGCTGACGGCTACCCGGCTGGCACCATAGTCACACTTGAAAAACATCAAAACATCAGCGTGATCCAGCCGGTCAAGTGGACAGGCTGTTGGAGTAGGTGTCCTCCACAATAGTGCGCCACATGATAAATCTTATTAAGGAATATAATTGGGATATTTATTGACTATATATATGATTAGTCAGTTGATTAACGTAAATCAATAACGGTTGGCTGACTAGAGCTTGACGTTATTGTCGTATGACGGCGGTGATCAACTGATCCCTTTCGGTCACACCTAAAGGATGAAATCCAAATAGTAACTAATTATTTGTATACGATACAGTTAATTAGTACATTACATATATTCGATATGTACGAGAGTTAATTGTTAGAAATTGAGTTAAGAACTCAAATTCGATTAAGCTTATTTTTCAATTATGCGATAATTGACTAATAAATTTATATTTTATTTTAATACGATTAAATAAGATTTAACTTAGTAATTAATCGTTAAATTACTAAATTAGTTGAGGTTTTGAGATAGAGGTAATTAGTTAATTATATTTACAAGGAGTTGTAAAATAAATTAACTAAGCATTGTGGGACCCATTATATATTGATATAATGGTAGAATACTACTTAAAATGTTAAGTACATATTATTCATTTATTTGTGTCATATAATTGTTATATGATCAAATTAAAACTTAATTATACAAGATAATTAAGCATATGATTAATAAGTATTTGTGGGACAAATATCAAAAATCAAAATGGATCAAAATAAGGCTCACATGGCCGGTTGGTATGTAGTGGATGGTGATGATGGTTGCTCTTATTCATACTCACAAGCAACATGTGCTTATGACATGAATAGTAAACCTAAAATCATTTTATTCACTACAACACACCACCACTTTGCATGGCAATAAAATAAGAAGAAAAAAGACCTCTTTTGGTGATGTAGAGGCCGGCCCTCATGGCTATAAAAAGAGAACAATTGTTGTTCATTTCTTTACTAGTTCATTCTTGCTTATTTCATACATCTCTCAAAACTAAACTTCTCTCTAAAAAACTCTCATATACTAATATTTCTTAAGTATTACTAGTGTAGTAATATAGTCTAATATTAGTAGTATAATATCTATCTTATTATCTAGTTAATAATAAGAGTAGATTATTTGGGTTCATCTTGGTGCAACTTAGAGGAGATCTTCTATTTTGGAGATTACTTGTGTTCATCCATATTAATAGCTCAAGAACAACAAGAAGGAGTTCTTGTTGTGCCCATATTATTTCCATATCAATGTGAGGAAATTTCTTCTCTTATATAAATGTCTTTATATTTGCATGCATGTTACATAGATCATCATAAACTAAATTAAAAAGTAATTTAGTAATTAATTAGAGGAGTCTAATTAAGGTCTATGGACTTTCAATTGGTATCAGAGCGAGCTTGTAGCATGCATGTTCATTTTGGACATTTTTATTAAAGTTATAAGATAACTAATAAATCAAAGATTTTGAGTTAAAATACGATTCTGACAAATATTTTTGGTGCATGTGTACCTACTGACCTAAAAATGTTTGTGGTCAAATTTCGTGATTTTAGGGATTAATTTGCTATTTATTTTGATTTTTAGCGTTTAAACCGAGTTAACATGCATTTTATGAGTTAAAAGTTAACTAAAAATAGTTTCATGTTGATTCTGGCCATGAAATTTTAATATGATCTCACATGCATGTCTTACATATTGTAAGTAAAATTTCGTGACTTTTACTTATGCATTGCATGTTCATTGATTTTTATACGATAAAAGTCGATAATATGAGATTATAATGTTCATAAAACTGAAACGTCCTTTTCTGGTCTTGAAAATTTTTGGTACATTTTAAATTCTGATGTTGATCATTGTGGTGAAAAAATCTGTAATTTGTTTCACTGTTTTACTATATCTAATGATTTTTATTTGATAAAACTATTAAATACAAAGCTATTTGTTCATAAAATTAATTTAAATTTTTTGAGCAAATTTTTTTATTTTTATAGTTCCTGGAAATGTTCCAGAATGTACAAAATTTTTGGTTTCAAATTTTATGATGTTTATATTTTATTTTGGTTTTATTTCATAATTGTTATGATTAAACCGTAATATTTGGCAAATGAAATCAAATCGATCTAATTAATGACCAACAAAATTAGTAGTGACTAATTTTGAGTTGTAAATCAGTTTAGTTAATTAGTTTGAATTTAAATGAGATTTAAATGTTGATATTGATTTTTAATGGTTAAAAATCAATAAATCCCGAAAAATCGAGCTACAATGAGCATGAATGTGTTTAGGACGATTTTGGCATGAATTTTGCAGCAATTTATTTTATTTATGGTTGAAATAATGAATGTCATTTATTTAATAATTTATGCAAATTTTGTACCTAGTATGGCCTAGTTATTTTTAATCGTTATTACCCGTAATGTAAGGGAATAACGGTTTGGTTGTATTTTTATTGCGATCTCGTATCGCCGGTTTGTATAATTTAATAATTTTATTTTATAGAATAAATTTATAATAGGAATTTTGTATATTTGTATATTTGTACTTATTTTTATGAAGACCGGTGACTCCCTCAAGACGGTGCCATTTTGGAAGGTGTTCCAAGTGAAGAGGCAAGGGATCAAGGAGTTGGTTTCCGAATTTGTAATTATCTAGTTAATTTGATTAGCTAGGTGGCCATACTAGGATTTTATTGTTGCTTGGTTGCTTGCTTTATTTCCGCTCATGCCAAAATCGTCACACATGCATTTTATTTTCCGTTATTGTCAATTCAACGTTATTCACAATTCACCGACTTAGTTCACTTATAGGGAATTAATAACTAAATTGACAAGATATCTCACATATTTAAAAATTGAGATTAGCCTTACCAATTAGTAACACCTATGAATCCCGTGTTCATTAGGGCTACCACGCTCGTGGGTCCCTTTTTACCTCGGGTAAGTAGGGTGATACGATCACAAGCTAAAATTGGATTGGACTCAACGAGATAAGCGTTATCTTGGGACTAGGAGATGGATTTAGTTGAAATCCGTCAACCAATAGTTCTAAGGGTAGAATTAGTCAAGTAATGACTTACCATTTCTAGATAAAGGTAGCATGCGATGACTATTTTTATTTAAAGATGGGTCCTGGAATCATTTATATACTTTAGTGAGAGGTCATTATATGAATGCTAAACTTGTTAAAATGTTTTTCAAGTAAATTAACAATGAATGTTTATATATTTCTTTTTGTTGTAGTTACCATATTCGCATAATGTCGACATCATCAAACGTTGCAACCTTGGGTAAGGACTCATGGTTGAGATCAGTCATGGACAAGTGTGTCCTAAAGGATGACGGAAGTAACTTCGTTGAATGGGAGTCAACGATCAAGAGCGCCGCGTTATCCGATAACGTGCTTCGCTACTTGGTCGAAGAGCCCCCCACCGAACCCGCGCCAAGATCGTCCGCGGTGGTTCGGGCCGAATATGACCTTTATTTGAAGGTTGCTAATGACGTCAAGAATGTCTTGATTTGGTCAATCTCACCCAAACTCAAACTCGAATTGATATCTCTCAATACATATGCGATATTCACGAGGATTACGTTGATGTTTTCGCAAGCCCCTCAAATTCTCCAATATGAGGCGGCTACGAAATTCTTTGACACCAAGCTTCAAAGGGGCCAAAAGGTTGGCCCACACGTGCTAAAAAAGGTTGAGCACGCGGACACCTTAGAGCGTCTAGGGTGCAAAATTCCGAAAAAATTGGTGGTGGGTAAGATCCTTCATTCACTCACACCTAAGTTCACCCAATTTAGGGTAAACTATAACATGAATGGTGGAGTGTAAACTACTATGACTTGTGAGTTTAAGGGAAGTTTAGCTAAGTTTACTTAGACTGAAATCAAACACAGACAGAAATGGAGGCTGTTTTAGAGAGAGTGACTTATATCAACTGAAATTCAAAGGATATGACTTAGAGAAGCTCCCCTACAGCATAGCACAAGAGAAGGGACTCAAAGACTAGTTCAGAGACAGGTTTCAAGTGTTACAGCAAAGCACAAACACTCAAGACTTAGCCTCAACAGTAAGCAAGCTAATCACAGCAAAGCACAGATTTAACTTGACTCACAAAACAAGACACTGATCAGACACCTTGTAGATGTATCAGGCTTAACTCAAACTACAGCTCTTAGCACAACTTTGAAAGATTTGAGGGATTTCTCAAAGTTAAATTCATTCATAAATTCTGCCTAAAACAATACATACTACCCTCCTTATATAGGGAGGCTGATACAAGGTGATCCCTTGGTGTAAGTTCATCTAAGGGTCAGCTTTGGACTTGAACTACTACAACAGCTACTAATTAAGGGCCTCACAAAAGGACGAGTTCAACAGCTAACTAGTACAGACACAAAGACACAAAACAGACTGAACAAAAAACAATAAAGCAGTTTTTGGAGTTTTCCTGAAATGGAAATATGTTGTTCTTGTTGTCTTGCTGCTTTGCCTGGATGTGTTGCTGCTTCTTGGGGCTCTCTACTCTTATTTAGGACTTAGATAAAACCTGCCTTGGACGAGGACAAGTTGACTTAAACAAAAGGAAGCAACATTCTCACTTGTACCTTCTCTACTTTAATGTTCACTGACTCTAGGTTGGGGTTCTTGTTACTTGAATTTTTTCTAGACTTCAAAAGGGGTTATCCTGGACAAACTTGTAGTTTAGTGGGTTGGGTTGATGGTAGGCCATAGTGGGGGTGGTTAGGATGCCCTGGTGTACCTCCTAGGTGCAGGGTTTGCTGATTGGTCTGCCTGGTCCTAAATGGCTTTGTTTCTGTCTTGTGTGGGTAATGTGGACTGTGTTGGGGCTTGGCATGGCTTGCTGAGCCCTGGACTATCTTCCTCACTGGTGTGGCTTGGCCTGGCTTGATCATGGCTTGTCATGGCTTGTTGTTTGGACCTTGTAACTCGAGCTTCCATCTGAGGGGGTCTTGGGGTTATGCTTGTCTGGTTTGTCTGGCTTGTGGTTTGATCATCAAGGCCCCTTGGGTGAGCTCCTGCTGCAGCCTCCCCAGGTTGAAAAGGGCTTGACCTCAAGCCTGTGTCTTCCTCTCCTTAGAGTCTTCATAGAAGGGACTAAGATCTCCAACATTGAATGTCCCATGAACTGCATACTCTCCTGGTAAATCAATTCTGTAGGCATTAGGACCTATCTTTTCTATGACTTGAAAGGGACCATCTGCTCTTGGCTCTAGCTTATTCTTTCTCTTGGAAGGGAACCTTTCTTTGCTTAGGTTGATCCACACTAAATCTCCTGGTGCAAAGTCTTTCTTGGCCTTAGGAACCTTGGCATTCTTCTTGTATAGATCATTGGTTTTCTAAATTTGTTTTCTTACTGACTCATGGAGTTTTAGCATTTGTTCCACCCTCTTCTTGGCATCATAGTGGATCTCTGACCTGCACACATTAGACAAATTCAAAGGCATTAAGGGGTTAGTACCATAGACCACTTCAAAGGGGGAGTGGCATGTGGCTGCTGATGGAGCTCTATTGAAAGAGAACTCTGCTTGAGCCAGCTTTAAGTCCCAATCCTTGAGAGATTTGCTGACTATAAACCTCAAGATCCTTCCCAAGGTCTTGTTGGTCACCTCAGTTTGCCCATCTGTTTGAGGATGATGGGAGGTGCTGAATAATAACCTTGTATTAAGCAGCTTCCACAATGTTCTCCAGAAATGGCTCATAAACTTTGTGTCTCTGTCAGATACAATAGTCCTTGGAACTCCATGTAACCTCACCACCTCATCAAGATATAGCTCTGCCACACTCACAACATCTTCAGTCTTCTTACAGGCAATGAAATGTGCCATCTTGCTGAATCTATCCACAACCACCATGATAGAATCTTTCCCTCTTGCTGTCCTAGGCAATGCTACTATGAAATCCATACTTGCATCTTCCCAAGGCCTACATGGGACTGGTAAGGGGGTATAAGGTCCTGCTTGAAATGAACTCTTGGCTTTTTGACAAACTCCACACCTTCTGAGCACTATTTGGACTTCTCATATCATCTTAGGCCAGTAAAACTGATCCTGTAGTATCTCCACAGTCTTCTGAACCCCAAAGTGTCCTCCAAGGCCACTTCCATGCACTTCCTTGATCAATAGACTCCTATAAGACCCTCTGGGAACACAGAGCTTGTTTCCCTTGAACAGGAATCCATTTTGTAGAGTGTAGGGTGAATCAATGGTCTTTGTACCCTCTTTCTGTGCTAACCAATCTTCTGCAAAGTCTGGATCTTCTTGATACATGTCCTTCATGAATTCAAAACCAAGAACCCTCTACTCCATGGTTGATAGCAGAGTGTACCTCCTAGACAATGCATCAGCCACCATATTTTGTTTTCCCTCTTTGTATTTGCTAGAAAATGTGAATGACTGGAGGAACTCCACCCATTTAGCATGCCTATGACTGAGCTTATGCTGGCCTCCTATGTACTTCAATGCCTCATGATCAGAGTGTAAGACAAAAGGCTTGGGCTTCAGGTAATGACTCCAATGCCTTAGAGCTCTGACAAGAGCATAGAACTCTTTGTCATATGTAGAATAGCTCAGCTTGGCACCACTTAGCTTTTCACTGAAATAAGCTATAGGTTTCTTCTCTTGGATAAGGACAGCTCCAATTCCTACTCCACTTGCATCACATTCAACCTCAAATAGGGAATTAAAATCAGGTAACCTGAGGATGGGTGCACTGCACAACAGTTTCTTCATGTATTTGAAAGCTTGCAAGGCATTCTCAGTCCAAATGAATTCTCCTTTCTTCATACATTCAGTGAGGGGTGCTGCAATAGTGGTGAAGTTTTTAATGAACCTCCTATAGAAAGATGCTAGGCCATAAAATCTTCTTACTTCTGTGATATTCTTAGGAACATGCCAAGACTGAAGTGCAATGATCTTGTCTTGATCCACTGAAATGCCTCTACCAGACACCACATATCCTAGAAACTTGACTTCCTCAGTCATAAAGGTGCATTTCTCAAGCTTCCCAAAGAGTTTACTCTCCTTAAGTATCTCAAACACAGCCTCAAGATGCCTCAAATGATCATCATTGCTCTTGCTGTAGATGAGAATATCATCAAAGTATACCACCACAAATCTCCCTAGGCAAGGCCTAAGCACTTCTGTCATCAATCTCATGAAGGTACTTGGGGCATTTGACAGGCCAAAGGGCATAACAAGCCACTCATAGAGGCCATGCTTTGTCTTGAAGGCTGTCTTCCACTCATCTCCTTCTCTGATCCTCAATTGATGATAACCTTGCCTCAAATCAATCTTAGAAAAGAACCTTGAGCCACTCAACTCATCCAACATGTCATCAAACCTAGGTATAGGAAACATGTACTTGACTGTGATGTTATTGATAGCCCTGCTATCTATGCACATCCTCCAAGTCCCATCCTTCTTAGGAACCAGTAATGCAGGTACAACACATGGACTTAAGGATTCTCTTATAAAACCTTTGCTCATCAACTCTCCAACCTGTTTCTGCAGCTCTTGTGTAGCCTGGGATCACACCTATATGCTGGTCTATTAGGTAGTACAGACCCTGGCACAAGGTCTATCTGGTGTTCAATTCCTCTCAAAGGGGGTAAGCCATAAGGAAGTTCCTTTGGGAACAATTCCTTGAACTGATCAATGAGGGGCTTAACTTCTGCAGGGATTACCTTAGACTCCTCTTCCTGAACTTCTTTTGATAGCAGTATTAATATAGGTTGCTTGTCACTACACTCTTTGACCATTGCTGACTCAGACAGAAACAAGACTCCACTAAAGTCTTCAGCCATACTTGGACTCCCATAGCTCTTCTGATGTGGTGGCAAGGGGGCTAATGTCACCTTCCTGCTCCCATGCTTGAAGGAATAGGTGTTGCTTCTTCCTTGGTGTATGGAGCTTTTATCAAACTCCCATGGCCTTCCTAATAGCAAGTGACAGGCATCCATTGGAACCACATCACACAATACTTCATCTTTGTACACACTTCCAATGGAGAATGGGACCATACATTGCTTATCCACCTTAACCTCTGCTCCCTTACTCAGCCATCTCAACTTATAGGGGTAAAGGTGATCTTGAGTGCTCAACTTCAGCTTATCAACCATAGTAACAGAGGCCACATTGGTACAACTACTTCCATCTATAATAAGGTTACAAACCCTCACTTGTATGGTACATCTGCTCCTGAAAATGACGGACCTTTGATCCTCCTCCAAAGGTATCTGTTGTGAATGCATTACTCTCCATAGGACCAAGCTGTGGCCTGTGTCAGGGAGTGCCACTATTGCCTCCTGACTAGACTCTTCTTCCTCACTCACCACTTCTTCAACCTCAGGCTCATCCCTCTCATACTCAACTAGGCCTTCTTTCTCCCAAG
Source organism: Heliosperma pusillum (assembly GCA_022085475.1). Taxonomy (NCBI): domain Eukaryota; kingdom Viridiplantae; phylum Streptophyta; class Magnoliopsida; order Caryophyllales; family Caryophyllaceae; genus Heliosperma; species Heliosperma pusillum. The sequence goes on along the minus strand of JAIUZE010001096.1, from coordinate 4,199 downwards.
TCTCAACCTCCATTATAGTTAAGGTCTTCTTAGAAGGGCAATCCTTCCTGTAATGTCCATAACCCTGACATTGGAAACACCTAATTCTGTTTTCTGTCATTGAGGTGCTTGGCTTGTGACCCATGATGCCTTTTCCCTTGTCTAAGGTGGGTGGGGGTGCTGTCTTAGAGGTATCCATGGTCCTCAATCCACGGTAAGGTCTGGTTTGAAAAGGCCTAACAGGTTTTGGTGTAACAGACTTAGTCTTCCCTATCTTTTCAATTCTCAGGGATAAGTTAACAATATCATCAAATGACCACAGAGGTTGCATCCTAACCTTGTTAGCAATGCTCTTATCTTGACCTTCTAAGTACCTAGCAATCCTTTGCTCAGGTTTCTCATTTATATCACACTGCAAGGTGAGCTGTTCAAACTCTCTCAGATAAGATTCAACAGGTTTGTCTCCTTGTTTCAACTTAGACAACTTAATAAACAGATCCTGGGTGTAATCCTTAGCAACAAATTTATCTAACAGTTTCTTTTTCAGTTTGGTCCAAGATTTGATGGGTTCTTTTCCTTCCCTAGCCCTTAACCCTTTCATGGTTTCATACCAAAGAGAAGCATACCCTTTCAGTTTAAGGATGGCTACTTTAAAAGACTTAGAATCATTATATCCTTTGTACTCAAAAATCCTTTCTACTTCTCTTAACCATTCTAACAAATCATCAGGATTAAGACTACCAGAAAACTCAGGGATATCTACCTTAAGATGCTTGTCTATGTGCCTGTGAATGGAAGCCCTGCTTCTTGTTGAGTCATCTGAGTCTGGATACTCTTCCTCTTAAGATGGCCTTCCTCTGCCTCCTCCTTGGCCTCTTCCACGTCCTCTGCCTCTTCCTCCAGCAAGCAACTAGTTGCCTATTACCTGATCCAGGGTTCTGGTTAGGGTGGTTACAATCCCAGCCAGGTCCTCCATCCTTGCTTCTACTCCTGCCAGTCTCTCTTCACTCATTGGGCTATTTTTGTGTTTTTAAATGTAGTTAGGGAAAATGAACTCACTAAGACTCTTAACCTAAGCTCTGATAACCAATTTGGAGTGTAAACTACTATGACTTGTGAGTTTAAGGGATGTTTAGCTAAGTTTACTTAGACTGAAATCAAACACAGACAGAAATGGAGGCTGTTTTAGAGAGAGTGACTTATATCAACTGAAATTCAAAGGATATAACTTAGAGAAGCTCCCCTGCAGCATAGCACAAGAGAAGGGACTCAAAGACTAGTTCAGAGACAGGTTTCAAGTGTTACAGCAAAGCACAAACACTCTAGACTTAGCCTTATTAGTAAGCAAGCTAATCACAGCAAAGCACAGATTTAACTTGACTCACAAAACAAGACACTGATCAGACACCTTGTAGATGTATCAGGCTTGACTCAAACTACAACTCTTAGCACAAGTTTGAAATATTTGAGGGATTTCTCAAAGTTAAATTCATTCATAAAGTCTGCCTAAAACAATACATACTACCCTCCTTATATAGGGAGGCTGATACAAGGTGATCCCTTGGATGTAAAGTTCATCTAAGGGTCAGCTTTGGACTTCAAATACTACAACAGCTACTAATTAAGGGCCTCACAAGAGGACGAGTTCACTAGCTAACTAGTACAGACACAAAGACACAAAACAGACTGAACAAAAAGCAATAAAGCAGTTTTTGGAGTTTTCCTGAAATGGAAATCTGTTGTTCTTGTTGTCTTGCTGCTTTGCCTGGATGTGTTGCTGCTCCTTGGGGCTCTCTACTCTTATTTAGGACTTAGATAAAACCTGCCTTGGACGAGGACAAGTTGACTTAAACAAAAGGAAGCCACACTCTGACTTGTACCTTCTCTACTTTAATGTTTACTTACTCTAGCTTGGGGTGCTTGTTACTTGAATTTTTGCTAGACTTCAAAAGGGGTTATCCTGGACAAACTTGTAGTTTAGTGGGTTGGCTTGATGGTAGGCCATAGTGGGGGTGGTTGGGATGCCCTGGTGTACCTCCTAGGTGCAGGGTTTGCTGATTGGTCTGCCTGGTCCTGAATGGCTTTGTTTCTGTCTTGTGTGGGTAATGTGGGTTGTGTTGGGGCTTGGCATGGCTTGCTGAGCCCTGGACTGTCTTCCTCACTGGTGTGGCTTGGCCTGGCTTGATCTTGGCTTGTCATGGCTTGTTGTTTGGACCTTGTAACTCGAGCTTCCATCTGAGGGGGTCTTGGGGTTATGCTTGTCTGGTTTGTCTGGCTTGTGGTTTGATCATCAAGGCCCCTTGGGTGAGCTCCTACTGCAAATGGCATGGACAAGAGTTTCCATGAACTCCATGCACTCCTCACCCAAGCGGAGAGGGACATGGAGGCTAGTGGGAGTGAACCCAAGGATGTTCTTTCCATGAAAATGAAGAACATGAACTTTGGGGTGAGGAAGGACAAGGGAAAGGGTAAGCTCTTTTCAAGAAATCCGGCAAGGGAAAGGGCAAGGTCTTTTATAAGGCCAAGCCGAAGGTCAACAAACACGCGGAGGCGGATTGCTATTATTGTAATGGCAAAGGGCATTGGAAACGCAATTGCCCCAAGTACTTGAAACACAAGAAGGACGGTTGTGTGACAACGTCAAGTAAAATACTTTCATCACTCTATATGATAGATATTAACTTTGCTAGTACATCTTCTTGGGTATTTGATACCGGTTGTGGTTCTCACCTTTGTAATCATGTACAGGGGCTGAGGGACGCGCAAGCACTAGCCAAGGGTGACGTGGACCTGCGCATGGGAAATGGAGCTAAGGTAGCCGCAGTTTCCGTGGGCACCTACGTTATTCTTTTGCCTAATGGTTTAGAGTTGTATTTAAATAATTGCTATTATGTACCAACTCTTACCAAGAACATTATCTCCATTTCCGTGTTAGACATGGAAGGATTTTCATTTTGCATTAAGAACACATGTTGTACTTTTTCATTTACTGAAATGGTTTATGGCAAGCACATTTCTATTGGAGGTATTTATGTTCTAGATATTGCAAAAGAGGTCTATCATGTAGAAAACAAGAAGCTCAAAACAGGTGAACCTAATCAATCATACCTTTCGCATTGTCGTTTAGGGCACATAAACGATCGACGCATAAAGAGACTTGTTTCATCTAAAGTACTCAAACCATTCGATTACGAATCTTATGGCGTATGCGAATCTTGTCTTCTAGGCAAGATGACTCGTGCTCGTTTTACGGAAAAAGGGACACGAGCAAGTGAAGTATTAGAACTTATACATACAGATGTATGCGGTCCAATGACTATCCAAGCTAGAGGTGGTTATCACTACTTCATTACTTTTACCGACGACTTGAGTAGATATCGATATGTCTACTTGATGAGGCATAAAAGTGATGCTTTTGAAAAATTCAAAGAATTTCAAAATGAAGTAGAAAACCAATTGAATAAAAAGATTAAAACCCTACGATCCGATCGTGGTGGTGAATACTTGGACAATGAATTTGATTCACACCTAAAAGATTGTGGTATAGTATCACAATGGACTCCTCCTGGAACACCTCAATTAAACGGTGTGTCCGAAAAGAAAAATCAAACTTTATTAGATATGGTATAGTATCACAGAGCTTCCTGATTATTTTTGGAGTTTTGCTATCTTCTCTGCAATATTTTCACTAAATCGAATCCCGACTAAAGCGGCAAACAAAACTCCATATGAGATATGGACAGGGAAAGTCCCTTATTTGTCGTTTATGAGAATTTGGGGATGCGAGGCATTTGTTAAGAATAAGTCTGACGATAAACTCGCACCCAAATCTGACAAATGTCTTTTGTGTAGGAGATCCAAGGAATTACGTGCTTATTACTTCTACAATAAACGAAGACAAAGTGTTTGATGTTCTGATGCATGCAGTCTTTTTAGAAAGTGATTTTATTTCTAAAAGACAGAGTGGGAGAAAATTTGAACTTGATGAAGTCCAAGAGCCACAAACCGAAAAGGACGACGAGGAAAACGTTCCCTCTTCGTCTGGTACGGTCATTATTCCTTCGGAACCTAGGAGGGCAAGCAGAATTAGTCATCAACCTGATAGATACCTTGGTATTATAGAGGAAGGTGATGACTATAATTTGCTACTTTTTGAAAGTAACGAACCTACTACCTACAAAGCAGCCATTTGTAGTCCCGACAAAAAGCTATGGCTAGGA
>JAIUZE010001095.1:0-17700 GCA_022085475.1 Heliosperma pusillum | reverse complement strand
GTGACTGTTTTATTATATGGTTGGTGTCGTGTTTACTAAGTACCCATAGAGAATTATGAGTATATGGCGTCTTGACCATTCTAATTCTAAATGAGTATCTTGGACCATGACATTGATAGGCCCGTACTATCTTTAACGAGCATACGGAGTTTGCCGCTTGATAGCGTTTGTGTCCCTGGCCTGGGCCTTTTGATACCAAGTCGGGGGCATGGCATCCTAAGAGTTTCCACTTTGGGGAAGGGAGCCAGCTTAAGTACTAGCCATCTCTGCTTAGGGGGTCGCCTAGCAGAGTTTCTCATGTACTGTTATGTAATGAGACAGGGAATGGGTTAGCTGTTGTCGCTAGGTCTGATCAGTCTAGGGCTAGGATGTTTTCCTACCTTGTGGTATAGACTCGAGTTACAGAAGTCGACTATTGACTGTCCTAAGAACTTATGCCTGTTTGTAGAAGTATTTGTCTTTCATGTTTGTATGATTCTATGAATCTTAGAAGGTGAGATGCAAGCCGGCTAAGGTTGATAGAGTTTGGATTACCGATTGTTAACGGATTCACATGATTACGTGTTGATTAGGGTTTGAGTGTATCACGGCCATGTTTCTGAGAGGAACCTCTGAGCTAGCATACCAGCTTCCCTACCTCGAGTTATAGTTTATTATCGGTTTCACATGATAGCTTTCACATGATAGGTTATATGTTAGTTAATTGTTTCATAACATGAAAAACATATCCTATATGTTTAAGTTTTGTATTTTTCATATACATTGCTTTTATTTTATTCATGTTTCATTAAACTCGACATTTCGTGGCTGGGAGGACTCGGAGTTACTCCCCACTGACTGTGGCTTCCGTGTTTATATTTAATGCGGTCGAACAGGTGGTGAATGCATATTTTGGGTACATGGACGAGCTAGCGAGTGAAGTATTACCTTGGACCTATATTCGGTTCATAGTTTGTATATTATTATACACTAGTTTATTTCCGTATTTTTACGGGAGATATGTCTCCCGTCTTGTATATTTCTTTTGTATAATATTATTTCCGTTTTGTAATGAACTTTTTTTTATTTCAGACACCTTCATTATGTATTTAAATTATTTTTTTCTTTCCGCAAATTTGAGGGTGTCACAACTATAGATTGTTTTGCTGAAAAGGAGCAAGTATGTTCCTTTCAACAATACCGTCAAGGAGGTGGGTACTACAATCAAGGGAATATCCATCCCAATTTGAGATGGACCAGTCAGAGTCCACCACAGCAGCCGACGTATCAACCACCGCACAAGCAAGGATTCCAGAAAATCCAGTCCTCACAGCAAGCTAGTTCCTCATCTGGAGGAATTTCAGAAGTCGGGGAGTTAAAGTCTATGATCCAAGCTTTGGCTATCCAAATGAGCAAATCTGATCAAGCAACAAATGCTACTATTAAGCTTTTGGAGTCGCAGATTGCTACTATCAGAGCTTTATCGCTCCCGACGCACACACGTGAACCCTAAACTTAAACTACTTGTCCTTGAAATAATAAATGAGAGATGGGTAGAAGTTAAGGACTTTACTTGGTAGTCTATTTATTTATGCTAATTGATAGGAGTAACTTAATTTGTTTTTTGTTTCTTATGAAGATGGTTAGACCACGAGTTGTAGAGAATGTCATGTTGGAAGCTCTTACTCAAGTGATGAAAAATCAGCAAGATGCGGCTTTAGCTTAAGCCAACCAGGTTCCCCCTCGAAGGGAAGATAACCATCAAGGTGGCTACGCTTGGGTAGCTGGACAAATAGCTAGGAGTAAAATTATACCATATGGTGGAGAACCGGACCCTACGGAGCTATCAGAATGGTTCTGTGAGATGGAAAAGCAATTTGATCTATACCAAGTCCGTGAAGAGGACAAGGTGAGGATCGCAAAGCACGTACTTGTAAGGGAAGCTGATAATTGGTGGGCTATCACTAGTGCCATTGCTACTCTCGAAGATGACTTCAACTGGGCTTGTTTCAAAGCTCTTGTGGAAGGTAGATTCTATCCTAAAGAGCTTAAGCAACAAAGGCTCAAGGAGTTCATTGACTTTAAGCAAGGCAACTTGTTAGCTCAGGACTTCACTACGGAGTTCAATAAGCTTGCTCATTTTGCTCCGAGGCTTATCCGAGATGACGAGGACCGAGCTTTCTATTACCGTAACAAGCTGAGTGCCGTTCTTCAAAGTAAAGTGAGAAGGAATACTACTTCCTTTGGGGATCTTTATGAGGATGCCTTGTGGGCCAAGAATTCCATGAAGGCCATTAGGGATGAAGCTTTGATGAATAATCCCTCTCCTTCTTTCACTCCTAGGCCGAATATATTTGGGAAGAGACCGTATTCCGTCTCCTTCTAACTCTTATGCTAACAAGAGGAGATTTAATCCTCCTTCAAATGTAAATGCAAGAGCTCCTCCTCCTTTCATTCCTCGAGCTACTTCTATTGTGGCTCATAAGCCTTATGCTCCACAAGCTCAAGCTCAAGGTCGCTTTTTCAACCGTTGTAAACTTCCACACCACCCCGGTGTGGCATGTTTCAACCGACCTTATGTGTGCTTCTTTTGCCAAAAGGGTGGTCACCGTTATGATGATTGCCCCAATCGAAAGTTGCCCCCTCCTCCTGCTAAACCTAAGGGTTCTATCTTTGTCATGAGCCGTGCCGAAGCCAATGCTCATCTAGAGATCATTACGGGTATGTTCTCAATCTTAGAGCAACCGTGTCTTATTCTATTTGATACCGGTGCTTCTATGTCTTTTGTGTCATCGACTTATGCTAATAAATTATCTATCGAGCCTACATCTAGTGAGGATACTCCCATATCCTTACCATCAGGAGATATTATCTCTTGTTCTACTCTATATCCAAATGTCCCAATATCTATTGCGGGTTCTATCTTTCCCGCAAATCTCCTTAAGTTCCCTCTAGGAGAGTTTGATATAATCCTAGGTATTGATTGGTTAGCATTGTACCATGCTAGGTTTGAGTGTCGTGATCAAAATATTTATTTAAAGAGTTCTTTAGGAGTTAGAATAACCTATAAGGGATCTCATCCCCGAAAAGGTGTGTCTTTGATTTCCGCTATAAAATTGGTAAGTATGGTTAGAAAAGGTCACCAAGCATACTTGTGTATTGTAACTTCTTCAACTACCTCTTTGCCAAGTATTGAAGATGTGCCTATAGTTCGAGAATTCGTTGATGTATTCCCTGAAGATTTGCCCGGGATTCCTCCCGAGCGTGATGTTGAATTCTCTATTGATCTTGTACCTGGTTCTGGACCCATAGCCAAAGCTTCTTACCGTATGGCTCCGTCCGAATTGAAAGAATTAAGGAAGCAGCTAGATGATATGATTGAGAAGGGTTTTATTCGACCAAGTGCCTCGCCTTGTGGTGTTCCCGTTCTCTTTATAAAGAAGAAAGATGGTTCTATGAGGCTTTGTATTGATTATCGTGAATTGAATCGGATTACAATCAAGAATAGGTACCCTTTGCCGAGAATAGAAGATTTGTTTGATCAACTAAAGGGTGCTTCTACTTTTTCAAAGATTGATTTGAGATCCGGTTATCACCAAATTCCTGTTCGTGATGTTGATATTCCAAAGACCGCTTTTAGTACACGGTATGGTCATTATGAGTTCAAGGTGATGCCATTTGGATTGACGAATGCTCCCGCTATCTTTATGGATCAAATGAACCGCACACTTAGTGAGTACCTTGACAAGTGCGTGGTGGTGTTCGTTGATGATATTCTTATTTTCTCCAAGTCCGAAGAAGACCGTTATAATTTGAAGTTGGAGATAAAGTGTTCTTGAAAGTATCTCCGATGAAGGGTGTTAAACGGTTTGGTGTTAAGGGTAAATTGAGCCCGAAATACATTGGACCCTTTGATATTGTGAAAAGGATTGGTGCCGTTGCTTACAAGTTTGATTTGCCCCCGAATTTGGCTAAGGTTCATGATGTATTCCATGTTTCTCAATTGATAAAGTATGTTAGTGATCCAAGCCATGTCTTTCAAAAGGAAATGCCCGTGATTGAACCGAATTTATCCTTTGAAGAGAAACCGATCCGCATCCTAGACCGCAAGGATAAGAAGTTGAGAAGTAAGGTGGTTCCTTTAGTGAAAATCTTGTGGAGATGTGCTAATGTCGAAGAAGAGACTTGGGAAACGGAAGCTTCTATGCGTAGTAAATATCCGAGTCTATTCGATTAAGGTATCTTTATTTCGCTGAAGTTTCGAGGGCGAAACTTTTTAAAAGGTGGGGTGATTGTAACACCCGCAAATGTACCCTATTTTAATAGTAAAAATATTTTACGGATACTTTTCAGCGAAATTTAGCTTTAATTTAGAACTTAAATTCCCGTGTCGAATTTAGAATTTCCGAGTTCGTATTTGGATTTTTCGCGAGATTTCAAGTGAATTCCGTCTTAAGTCGTCTTTGACTTTTCTTGACTTTTTCCACTAACTCACCTCATACTCCCTCATAACCTAATTCATTCCTCACAACTCAAACACTTTCTTCCTCACTAAGAAATCAACCAAAACCTTGCCTCCATTTTTGATCCATCTTATAATCGTCATAACTCTTTCATTTCTCGCTCAAATTGACGTAAGTTCGTCTTATTCTTCCCCTCTTATCTTCCTCTATCCGTATTGGTAATAAAATTACCGTCTTTCTCGCTTTTCAAACTTTCCGACTTTCTCAAGGTGAAGTATATTCATATTTTATTAATTATTTGTTGGTGGTGACCTTCAAGATCCCGACAAAGACTATTTCTTAATCGAAGAGGACCTTGACGCGGAGAGAAGACGCATAAAGGTAACGGTGAAGGGTTACTCGATATCATTTACGTGTTTTACATGTTTTCTATGTTAGAATTCGTATTTAGAATACGATTAGTAAGCTTAGGAATTGTATTATTGATAATGATTGTTGTTAGTTGATGATTTTTGATGATGATTATTGATTGTTGATAGTTAATAGAAGTGAATTATGAAAATTGAAAATGATAGAACATTGTTAAATTGCTCACGGGTGAACTGGGGTTCCCAGCCGGGTGACCGGCCGCCGGTCTGCCCACCGGCTGGGAACACATCAGTAGGAAACTTTGCTTTTTGTGTGTAGTGGTGCTCCCGGCCGGGTGCCCGGCCGCCGACCCCCTGACCGGCCTGGAACACGCTGCATTTTTGATGAGTTTTTGTATGATGCTTGAGGAGCAAGCCGGGTGACCGGCCGCCGGTCCTCTGACCGGCCGGCAACACGGCTAAGTATATTTCCTTATAATTTCTAAACTCGTAATTTATAACAGTTCGCATGATTCGTTTTTCGTATAATTTTACGTAGTGACTTATAATGTTAATGTTTTGAATATATGATATTTCATTCGCTTGTATCACATGTTTTGTGACGGTTTTTGGTATGTCCCACTTTGAGTCGGTTTTTACAAATGATACGGTTTGAGCACTATTTTGTAATGTGCTTTGTACTCTGATTCCCTTGGCTACCTCCACGTTTGTAAGGCTGGAATGTCGGAACGGGGATGTATCCTACTGCTTAATTGCATGTGTTAGTGGGCATACGACGACGTTGTTGGGAGGCAAACGCATTGCGTTGATCGACCCGGTCGTCAAATGTTGTGTACTTGCGAGGTGGTGTTATTTGCATGTAGCGTACCGCTTGTTATGAGACTTGAGCTCTTTTCCGCCTCTTTCGTGAATTATATCGACCGAATTTGGGGTACTCGGCTTCTTTGTATGACCGAGTCTTGGATGCGAAACGTTTATCGCATGTCAAACCGGAAAATGTGATTTCGGTATTCTGGCCAGATTTAGACTAGGACCGGGTATTTATATCGTCGTTCTACCTGGAGGAAATTAGTCCACATATACGAAATGAATTGAATCGTGTATGCGTTCAAGGAAATGCTTATCTCGTGGATGCCTTTTAATCATACTTGCCATGTACACGGTGCTAGTGCGTTTTATTTACCGTGAGAGATGTCGTCAATGTATTGTTGTATTTGGATGCATGATTATATGATTGATTATTCATGATCATTGAATGACTTGGCATGGTTTGTTTGTCGAGTCTCAATCTTATCAAACTTATACCGCTAACGGTGAGATGCAAGCCCTAGTGAGCGTATTCGGTTGCCTAAGAGTGTCTTTCCTGAGTCTTTGTATAACATGATGGATTCAGATTTGTATTCCATATGCTCTTATCATTATATATTGAATTGCCTATCTATCCTTATCGTATTTCACATGTATATCTATATATGCATGCTTCTACTTTTGCATTTCCTTTGATGTACGTTTAATGTGATATGGTTGGGAGAACCCGGAGTTACTCCCCACTGATTGTGGCGTTCATGTTTTTCATGGATGAACAGGTTGCTTGCATGGATGGCTTTTTGCTTGATATTTTGTGTTCGGGTGAGAGCTAGCGGGCGTTGTCCCTGGATTGAAACACCTCTAGACGATTTTAGCTAGTTTGCTAAACACATTGACATTTATAATATTTTGAGAGACTTCGTCTCTTTGTTGTATTTCATACTTTAGTTTGTAATATTTGACACTCCTCGTATACTTCTTCTTGCATGTATAAAAGTTTTTAAAAGCTTCATATTTCCGCTATATAATTCACATGCTTGTATGTTTTATATTTCCGCATTCCCGAGGGTTGTCACACATGTCATTTACCTTGAGTATCATATCATGTTTCATATCTTGCGTTATGTCTTGTTGTATGATTGGACTCGACTTGTGCTTATCTTAATTAATTTTGTTTTATGTTGAGTAATAGATGTTATTTGCGATTTGTCTGGTATTTACTTTATTATCTCTTGTTAATGGTTATGTTACTTATGGATGATGAATTTGATAATTGATCTCACATGTGTTGTTGTTATAAATTATCCTCTCATTGTGTTCATTTGACTTGTATACATATGCTGGAGTTTATATGTAGTACCCGTATTTTTTTTTTTACCATTTTCTTAGTCTTGAAAATGAATCAAAGTGGGGTCTCAGGCGAGCTGAGGTTGATCGACCTGTGGGTAGGTCGAACAACTTGTGTGCTGAGGTCAAAAAACCTATAAGGGAGGTCAATCGACCCTAGGCATATGTGATGTGGGTTCTATGACGCGGAGGTCGATCGACCTGGTTGTTGGGTCGATCGACCTAGGCCTTAGACGGGATTTAGTTCCAACTTCCCTAATTAGTTTATAATTAGCCCAAAACCTATATATACCACTTCTCCTAATTAGTTTACACTTTACAAACCCAAACTATTCTAACTCTAATTACTCAAAAGAAAGGAAAAGAAAGGAGACTGAGAGAAAGAAAGGGACCGAGAAGAGAGAAGTGAAGCGGGAATATCTTGATCGATTTCATTGTGCCTTCTCGTAAGTAACCTTATCAATGTTATCAATTATGGTCTTAGTATTTATAATCGTAGTTCTCGTAACCTTGGGTTGAGGAATGGATCAAGCATTAGTTTTCATAGCTATGTAATTGAGTTATTGATTGTATGATTGTCAAATGCGTATTTAGGCGGTGGATTCGTAGAACAATGCTTCTAGTCGATTATAATTCGTTGTGGTGCTTAAAAGGTAGGAATATCCTACTCAACCTTGTACTATAATCATCAGTGAGAAATTGTGATTCGATGTTGGCATTGTGAGGCGTGCAAGACGGTAACTATAACACCCCAATCTACCAAAGAGCCTTACAAGACCTTCCTTAGTAAATTGGGATGCAACCATCTCGGTTGCCCGAGGTAGTACATATCAAATAAACAATCGAGAAACATCATTTATTAAGTAATAGTTTAAATGATTACATTGTCTAAAAACCAAAATGAATATCATCTTAAGAAAGTACTTAAAACAACACAAATATAATGTGAAAGTCTAAATCATTCTAAACAAAACAGAAGCTAAGACTCATTAGCAGCGTCATCCCATCCAATCCCCAAGCGAGCTCAAACAGAATACCTGCTAAACTCTTACTTACCATTCCTCAATGGATCACAGGAGTTTTTAAAACAATAATGGGGTCAGTACCATAATACATAAATCAACGCACAAAGATAAGTAAACACATCGCAGTTTAAACAACCACCAACACCACCACCATACTCAAGTAACCGAGCTACCACCGCATCAGTAACCCTTGTCAGCGTCAGACTACAGATCTGACCGCCGTACCACCTATTAATGCCAGACCGCAGCACTAAACATCCAAAACCCCTCTCACCACAGCGAGAGTTCCCGGAACATTAATGTGCACATCCCCCTCGTGACGGGAGAGCCACGACAGGCGAACTCGAGGTGTGGAACCGTCTCCCGACCGGACCACTAAAATAGTCACCAAGTATCATCATCATCATCACCACAACCACCATCATTGACAACAACCATGGTACAATATCAACAACAACAACAACAACAATAATCATAGCCAACAACAATCATCAATCTCATAACATCTATCAACATATAAAAGTGCTGAGTAGGGAAGCCCTACCTGTAAGCAAATCCGCAACTAGCAAGCACAAAAAAAAACCTCTCCTCTACGAAGTCTCTTCCTAATCAGTCAACCAGTATCTATATCAATAATTACTCAAATTCCCATCCCCAATAGAGATTCGGGCTCTACAAGATTATCCACAACTAGGAACAAGAATACGTACAACAAAATCAACAACGTGAAGAGGTACGACGAACTAGCGATCGCTACTCCGAGCCTTGGAATGATTCAAGATGATTAAGAGTGATTTGGAAGCGTTTAAGAGAGTTTAGGGTTTAATAATGAATGATTAACTGACGTAATTTCTTGTATACCTCTTATTATCTTAAATAAAAACAACACGATAAAACACGACATATCGATGCACTCAGTTATAGTGCAAGAAATACTCGATCGATTACACTGCACTAGGTCGAGTGCACACTACAATCGGCCGAGTGCCACCTAGGTAGAAGGTTGCCTATCTGACACAATTGATCACTCGGCCGAATGCACTCTACTCGGCCGAGTACAAACACCACTCGGTCAAGTGGAGTGACCCCTACTCGACCGAGAGTACTAGATAGTGAGAATAAGGAGTATTACAATTTTCCCTCCTTAAAAACGTAATTCGTCCTCGAAGTTCACACCCAACACTGCACAAATGAAACATCATCATCTACTAACCACTCACCACATAATCCATTATTAAACTCAAAATGAAGCCAACATGACAACACGAAGTCTCCATCTAACATAACTAAGACCAATATTAAGGCAAAAGTCTTAAAAAACTAATACGGACTATTACATTCTTCCCTCCTTAAAAAAAATGAAGTTTGTCCTTGAAGTTCACACCCTCATTACCAAAAGAAGAAACCACACAGTCAACCAACACTAGCACGATCGCATACCAAAGGTTCCCTCCAAAATCGTCTCAATCTGTTACAACATCATAACCCAAGTTTCCAACAATACATACATCAGCCCTTGCAAAACAAATATTCCTTCGCAAGGCAACCGAACTAACACCGACAAAAGCTATTACTAAAAATCTCAACATCCTAACAATATCATTAAATCAATCATTTATCACGACTATACCATATCATCCTTCTGAATTCTCGCCCTATCTCAACGCTTTAACGCTCGACTTAAAATATTTGTCCACCCAAGATCCTGATTTTTTATCCTCATTGCGCACAAATCATCCACTCAAACATGATACACTATAACTATATTTTCCTTTAAAATCCTCTAAGACAGTAGTGAACCATTTACAACCTCAAGTACACCATAATCAAATCCCGCAACTTCCTCTTACTCAACCAAGACAAAGCATCCAAAATCACATGCGGAAGGACCCCTTTTTAACTATGCTTTCCACAAAACCTCAAGTAATACAATAACAAATTAATAGTTATAACAATCATTGAACACCCGCTAAACTCTACACTAAAACCAACAAGAAAAAGTTAACAAAACAGCAATAATGAAAAGTACATAATCTACCCATATGGCTCGCAAAGAATAAGCTCGAGTTTCCAGAATTTGACCCACTAGCTAATTCAGAAAGTCCCACAAAATCGCATAATCATTACACCAGACCCTCACTTGACTAACTCTACCATACAAACCAATTGGCTACACCAACCATGACCATGACATCCTCATCCGCTATACTCATGCTTTTAATACCACACATTAGACTACCGACTCGCAACAAGAATAACGAACAAATATTAACATATAATAATTCTAACGAGGAAGCCAGAACCACAAATATCACATACAACACCCTAAGCCACGCAACTATAACTCATCATTCTTCTTTGGCTCATAAACCCATATTTTCGCCACCCAACGCCACAAAGGTACAATTCCGCAACGCAACTAACTAGGAGGTGTTGGAGTAGGTGTCCTCCACAATAGTGCGCCACATAATAAATCTTATTAAGGAATATAATTGGGATATTTATTGACTATATATATGATTAGTCAGTTGATTAACGTCAATCAATAACGGTTGGCTGACTAGAGTTTGACGTTATTGTCGTTTGACGGCGGTGATCAACTGATCCCTTTCGGTCACACCTAAAGGATGAAATCCAAATAGTAACTAATTATTTGTATACGATACAGTTAATTAGTACATTACATATATTCGATATGTACGAGAGTTAATTGTTAGAAATTGAGTTAAGAACTCAAATTCGATTAAGCTTATTTTTCAATTATGCGATAATTGACTAATAAATTTATATCTTATTTTAATACGATTAAATAAGATTTAACTTAGTAATTAATCGTTAAATTACTAAATTAGTTGAGGTTTTGAGATAGAGGTAATTAGTTAATTATATTTACAAAGAGTTGTAAAATAAATTAACTAAGCATTGTGGGACCCATTATATATTGATATAATGGTAAAATATTACTTAAAATGTTAAGTACATATTATTTATTTAATTGAGTCATATAATTGTTATATGATCAAATTAACACTTAATTATACAAGATAATTAACCATATGATCAATAAGTATTTGTGAGACAAATATCAAAAATCAAAATGGACCAAACTAGGCCATAATGGCCGGTTAGATTGTAGTTACATGGTGATGATTGTTGTTCTTGTTTTTATTCTTTAGTTACTAATTGAAAGTGACATAACAAGTAGAATACAATCATCACTTATACTACAACACTCCACTCTAATGCATGTGATCAAATTGAACAAAATAAGAGTCCTTTTTAG
The DNA here is from genome assembly GCA_022085475.1 of Heliosperma pusillum. Classification (NCBI taxonomy): domain Eukaryota; kingdom Viridiplantae; phylum Streptophyta; class Magnoliopsida; order Caryophyllales; family Caryophyllaceae; genus Heliosperma; species Heliosperma pusillum. Next base: position 6,428 of record JAIUZE010001095.1, on the reverse strand, counting down.
ACTAACATGATCCGGCCAAATTGGCTTTAAAATGACCAATTGTTGTTCATTTTTTTACCACTTCATTTTGTGCAATTTTACACTTATCTCTAAAATCCTTCTTCTCACTAAAACTCTCATATACTAATATTTCCTAAGTATTACTAGTGTAGTAATATAGTCTAATATTAGTAGTATTATATTTATCTTATTATCTAGTTAATAATAAGGGTAGATTATTTGGTGTCATCTTGGTGCAACTTGAAGAAGGTCTTCTACTTTGGAGATTTCTTGTTCATCCATATTATTAGCTCAAGAACAACAAGAAGGAGTTCTTGTTGTCCCATATTATTTCCTTATCAATGTGAGGAAATTTCTTCTTTTATATAAATGTCTTTATATTTGCATGCATGTTACATAGATCATTAAATACTAAATTACCAAGTAATTTAGCAACTAATTAGAGGAGTCTAATTAAGTTCTATGTACTTTCATGTGGTATCAGAGCTAGCTTGTACCATGCATGTTCATTTTGGACATTTTTATTAAAGTTATAAGATAGCTAATAAATCAAAGATTTTGAGTTAAAATACGATTCTGACGAAAATTTTTGGTGCATGTATACCTACTGACCTCAAAATGTTTGTGGTCAAATTTCGTGATGTTAGGGATTAATTTGCTATTTATTTTGATTTTTGGCGTTTAAACCGAGTTAACATGCATTTTATGAGTTAAAAGTTAACTAAAAATAGTTTCATGTTGATTCTGGCCATGAAATTTTAATATGATCTCACATGCATTTCTTACATATTGTATGTAAAATTTCGTGACTTTTACTTATGCATTTCATGTTTATTGATTTTTATACGATAAAAGTCAATAATATGAGATTATAATGTTCATAAAATTGAAACGTCCATTTCTGGACTTGAAAATTTTTTGTACATTTAACATTCTGATGTTGATACTCGTGGTGAAATTTCATAATTTGTTTCACTGTTTTACTATATCTAATGTTTTTATTTGATAAAACCATTAAATACAAAGCTATTTGTTCATAAAATTAATTTAAATTTTTTGAGCAAATGTTTTTTATTTTTATAGTTCCTGGAATTGTTCCAGAATGTAAAAAAAATTTTGTTTCAAATTTTATGATGTTTATATTTTATTTTGGTTTTATTTCATAATTGTTATGATTAAACCGTAATATTTAGCAAATGAAATCAAATCGATCTAATTAATGACCAAAAAAATTAGTAGTGACTAATTTTGAGTTCTAAAAAAGTTTAGTTAATTAGTTTGAATTTAAATGCGATTTAAATGTTGCTATTGATTTTTAATGGTTAAAAATCAATGAATCCCGGAAAAAACAAAATCGAGAGCTACATAGCATGAAGAATTAGGATGCTTTTGGCTATGAATTTTGCAGCAAGCAATTTATTTTATTTATGGTTGTTGAGATGAATGAATGTCATTTATTTAATAATTTTGCAAAGTTTGACCTAGTATGGCTCGTTATTTAATCGTTATTACCTGTAATGTAAGGGAATAACGGTTTGGTTGTAATTTTATTGCGATATCGTATCGCCGGTTTGTATAATTTTAATAATTTCATTTCATAGAATAAATGTATAATAGGAATTTGTATATTTGTATATTTGTAATTATTTTTATGGAGACCGGTGACTCCCTCAAGACGGTGCCATTTTGGAAGGTGTTCCAAGTGAAGAGGCAAGGGACCAAGGAGTTGGTTTCCGAAGTTCTAACTATCTAGTTTATTTTGATTAGCTTGGTGTCCATACTAGGATTTTATTGTTGCTTGGTTGCTTGCTTTATTTCCGCTCCTGCCAAAATCGTCACACATGCATTTTATTTACCGTTATTGTCAATTCAACGTTATTCACAATTCACCGACTTAGTTCACTTATAGGGAATTAATAAGTAAATTGACAAGATCTCTCACATATTTAAAAAAAAAATTGAGATTAGCCTTACCAATTAGTAACACTTATGAATCCCGTGTTCATTAGGGCTACCACGCTCATGGGTCCCTTTTTACCTCGGGTAAGTAGGGTGATACGATCACAAGCTAAAATTGGATTGGACTCAACGAGATAAGTGTTATCTTGGGACTAGGAGATGGATTTAGTTGAAATCCGTCAACCAAGAGTTCTAAAGGTAGAATTAGTCAAGTATTGACTTACCATTTTTAGATAAAGGTAGCATGCGATGACTATTTTTGTCTAAAGATGGGTCTTGGAATCATTTATATAATTTAGTGAGAGGTCATTATATGAATGCTAAACTTGTTAAAAAAATTTTACAAGTGAATTATATATAAGCAATGAATGTTTATTTTCTGTTGATATTTATTTTTATTCGCGCAATGACAATTATTTTTCTTCTATGAACTTATAAATCCGTTCAATCGTGGAAAAGGTTTCCATTATTTTATACGGTAGAATTTTGATTGCAATCTCCGTTTATACCACCGTAGCTAAAGACAAAATGAATTTTATCTTTTGATCCTCATATTCACCGTTGCAAATGTCTCTTATGAAGAGTAAATGAATAAGTCACACTTAGTCAAAAGCGTTTTTGAATATTTTGTGACGCCTTCTTATAACAATGGTACATCAAATTTTTGCTCCAAAGAAAATATTTGTATTTTGGTATGTCGTCATAATACTCCTTATCGAGGCTGACCTCAAAAGAGGCCAAATCAGTTGGGACGACTAGGTTAATTGATTTATTTAAAATCGTGAATAACCAAATACCGTAGTCACATCATGAAAAGTATCCTTTGAAGGTAAAAACCATGGAATGAAAATGGACAGAACTAGTCTCACAATAATGCAATATACGTGTCTAAGTAGAGATTCATGAAATTGAGTGGGGAAGCACAAGAATGATGTTTATATTCTAATTGTTAATAAGACGGGAGTTCAAGGAGTAGGTTGGATAGACTTTGACACAAGGCAGGGAAAAAGGCAAGACTATTTTGGGTAATAGCAAGTCAAAACCAAGCAGGGTCGAACCCAACTTTGGACGATCTATTTACAGGGTAGGACACAAGAAAAGGAATCTGCCCCAAGTTTTCTTAAAAGTTAGAAATTGGGTGTATTTTTTCACCCATAATATCTATATGATCGACATTTATTTTGCTAAAATGCAAGTTTTGGGTATCAGATACCCATTATGGTTTTCATCAATGTATTCAATGCATATAATAATGATTCGTGCGACGACTACCCATGATTAAATGTCGACCTACAAGGGAAATATAACTATTGTAGTTTTATTTCTATAGAGACATATAAAAGTTATAATGTGATCAATCTAGTTTTGGATTTAGAGGTATACTTTAATAAACGTTATTATGTACATGACCTCTAAATAAAGAATATAGTATCCACTTTGGTGTACGACACAAGTGTTTCACTTTTGTGAATAGAACAAACGTTGTATCTTTTTATGCCTATACTTGGTCAATGGTTATCCCATACCAATCAAAGGTAATTATATTCTTGACCTAAACTAGTAATTACTTGTCATATAGATTGAAAAAAGCTCAAAATTGGTGACCTATGTCTAATCTTAACTCTGGATTGTGTAGCACATTAAGAGGCTAGTATTAACAACTATCCCTAACCCATCTGATTTTGAATCTTATGGTGTGGGCGAATCTTGTATTCAAGGCAAGATGATTCGTGCCCTTTTGTTGAAAAGGAAATCGAACTAGTAAATTATTGGCCCCATTACATAAGAATACGTGTGGTCCAATAACAAACACAACCAGAGATGGTAATGATGACTTCACTTGATTTACCGACGATTTAAGTAGATATTATGTTTGATTCTACTTAATGAGGTGCTAAGAGAAATCTTTGAAAAGTTCAAAGAGCTTCAATGAGAAGTAGTTAACCACTAAGAGCATTAGATCAAGGACTTACGACTAAATCGTAACTATAAATATCTAAGTATTAACTTTGATTTTCACCAAAAGTATTGTGAAATGGTTTCACAAGTTAACTTCTCTAACACACATTATTAGATAAGGTGTTGTTGAATAGAGAAACAGAACCTTATACGATATGGGTTTGTCTTTATCAAGTCAAAATGAGCCATTTGACTAACCTTGGGATCTTAATATTTTTGTCTGCTATTTCTTTTCCCACCATATTAAAACACATTTAAAACTGTCTGATCTCATTTCATATGCGATATGGGTAGGTAGCGTACCTAATTTATAAGTTATTTGAATGAAACAAGTGCTCAAAAATCCCACATTGACCACGAGAACAAAGCGTTTGTCACTCTTGAGCTGTCTTCAATAAAATCGATTATTTCTGATAAGACAGAGGGGGATAAAAGTTCAAGACACAAACTGAGCATATGGTCCGGAAAAGTTTTCCTCATTGCTTGTTCCAGTAGTTGTTTCTCGGAACCTAGGAGGTTAGGTGGAATTTTATCACTCCTTTATAGTGATGAATTCTAATATGCGACTTATAAAAGACTGTTTTTAGTCCCAACTTCTTGATATGGCTTAGAGTCATACAATTCGTAATGGACTCCATGCATGATGGTCAAGTATGTGACCTGGTAAATTTTACTTGAAGAAGTACGACCTCTTCAATGTAAATTGATTTTTAAGATCGAAATTTGCATGGATGAACATTAAAATGTTTTCAAAGATAACTTGGTAGGCAAAGAGTTTTGCACCAACCTTATTTCTTTGATCCATTCGAATATACTTAGCGATTACAGCATCTCATAATAGTATGATGTCAACTGGATCTCAAGAACCACCTTCTTGAATACGATTCTAGAAGAGGTAGTATATTTTATATTCACCTGTGGGTTCGTAGATCCTAACTATCCTAAGTAATTTGCAAGCTTAAGAGGATGTCTTAAGTAAGCACTAAAGAGTTGGAATTGGTGTGTCAATCATGTCATAAAATATTTCTCGATATCTCGAGGAATTATGTTTATACATGAAGTTTAGTGGGAGTAATATGGTTTTCACAGTCTTATATGTGGAGACATATTGATCATTTTAGATGATGGAAGATTTTGGAGAAGTAGAATACATCTTTTAGATATCTGGATTTATGGAGATAAATCTAACAGGATATTAGCATTGAGTCAAAATTCTTATATTGATAAGATCTTTGACTAGTTCAAGGAAGTTGAACACATCATAATTGAGTCCTTTTGCTTCCGCTGCGGGATCAATTATATATGCTGTGATGTATACTCAATCCGACATTTCGCATGCTTTGAGTATGACGAATCATTTGCAATCAAATCCAAGTGAGAGTCACTTGATAGCCATAAAGAACATCCTTAAGTACTTGCGAAGGACTAAAGATATGTTCCATATGTTTGGAGTTTATAGTGAGTTGTGTGTAAGAGTTTACACAGACTTCAGTTTCCAAACTGATCAAAGTGATTTGAAATCACGAGTTGGCTGTGTTTTATAGAAGATTTATCTGTTGGAAGAGTTCCAAGCAGAAAAGACAATTGGAAAGGTTCCAAGTAGGAATGACATTTTCAAATATAAATGTCATGTATCCGCTGGAATTGTTCCAGGCAGTTTATCATTGCGGATTTCACAACGGAAATAGAGTACATTGCATGATATGATGATGCATATGAAAGTAGCTTGAATTCAACAGTATTGGAGGGACTAGAAGTAGTTCCTATAGTTGTATATCCTATCCCATGATACTGGTAAAACAGTGGGAGCTACATTTAGGCCAAGAGTCCTAAACTCTAGATTCAAACCTAGACACGTACTCAGAAAGTTTTATGTAATATGAGATTACGTAGACAAAAAGAAATAGCGATCAGAACGATGGGAAAGATGCAAGTATTGCTAATCCATGCAGCCATGCCTTTTGTAGGCTGAAAATGATAGTCATGTCATTTCAATGGGATTGAAATATGTACCTGAATTGCTAGAGATTATGAGATATGAAATTATTGATAACGTATCAATTTTTCCAAATATTAGATAATCGCATTCATTGTTAGAGTTTCTTTAAAAACTCCTTATTTAGTTTTACTAAATTTTAATACTTTGTTTATCCGAATTGGTTGAAAGAAAAGGTGAACCCAATTCAAGTGAACAGGATGAACTTAGTGTTTTGTCCCTAGTCACTCATTTGAGGTGACGTCTCGAAGTGACTAGATTGTAAGTCGATCGATGGTTGGTTCAGCACCATGGGTCATGGAGATGACTGGTCGTTTACATAGACAGACTGTGGAGACACTCTGTCGGGCAGTGACCATAATAGAGTCCCTTATCAAAATTGTTGAAGCCTGGTCATGGCGGGGATTTCTATTTTATTCCTATGAGTCGATTCTTTAGACTGGCGACCATTTACCTGAGTCGGTGTAGTTTCCGATTGACTTTGGTTTTTGTCCTAGGTCGTGCCGTGAAATGA
>JAIUZE010001093.1:0-28905 GCA_022085475.1 Heliosperma pusillum | reverse complement strand
TACTCAATCATGGACAAGAATGACCATTATACCCTTCACATTTTCACATCCCTATTTCCCAATTTGTATAATTCTCTCAAAGAAAATCAATATCCCTCAAACTACCCTGGAACATCTCCCCTACACCGACCAGTGACCACCGTCTGACCGAACATCCGACGTTAACCACCCTCCATCAACCATCTGTACTGACTCACCTACACCCTGCATCATAGTTGCAGCAGGACAGATTCGGCAAAAATGCCCGAATAATTTGGAAGCGATAGTTTGGTATGGTCAATATTCACTGTTGAGTATGTACCATTATATTATATAATAAAAAGTACAACCAGCAATTATCAAGCGCCTTCATCTCTTTAATACCATCATTGTGAATGATTCACCACTAGCTTTTGCAAATGGAGTTGTTTATGTACAAGAATTGATTGACCCGTGCAATTTTAAAAAGAAAGATACAGCAGTTCCCCTTCCCCTTCCTAGCACCGTCTGACCGGAGGTCGACGCAACCATGGCCGACGCCAACATGCCTGGTGCCACAATGGCCGAGGCTACAATGGTCGAAGCCACCATAGCCGAGAGTCCCACCATGGCCAATGACGCCTCCCTGCACCGAGAACACAACCATCATGTGGGCCCCTTCCTCTCTAAACTCTAATTTCGACAAACCCTAATTTCATTAGTCTAATTAATATAATCTCTCTAAATTGATATAACATTATTGATAAAGTATTTTTTTTTGAATTATTACTTGATCAACATGACAATTAGGGCTCATAATTGATTGATCGACATGAGAACTAGGGTCCATAATTGATTAATCTTGAGATATTTGATTAGTGGGAGGCTGTATGTATGTTTGTAACTAGAAAGTGTTGTTTTTTTTTTCGTTTTTTGGAAGGTGAAGGGTTCGGGTAGCTTAGAGTATGGAAAGTAAATGACACAAAAAGTCCATGAAATGAGTAATTTGCGTTATGAATGAGCCATGACGTTAATAATTCTGTATTCTGTAATGTTAAGAAAAAATCTGTTGAGTGATTTGAGCTCGAATGCGACCCTTAGTAATCAAATCAATCAAGCAAGCGATGCAATATTAGCTGCCATTTTGTCACGAAAATTGTATAACAGCAATCTCAAATTCTCAACTATTCCATAAAAAATTCTAATTATTGATAATTATTAACTACATACCAAAAATATCTTTTCAAAGGAAAACAGTCCTAGACATTGTGAATGACATGCTAAATTGCTAACTATAATTATTGGTCCTGGAATTAAACTAGGGAACACAACCAACGCTTCTAAAGCCCTGTTTATTTATTTAGATGTTCGAGTTTTATGCAGTTATGTAGACGTGAATCTTAGAGATTGAACATGACTTTAATAGCACTTCTGCCACGAGCAGTGGTCTCGAAAGCCTCCACGGCCTCCTCTTGAGAGAATCCGAACTTGTGAGTTATTAGTGGATTCATATCAATCTTCCCGCTGCTAATAAACTCTATGCACTGTGGGTGTTTTTGTAGCGGAACAGGCCTAGAACATCAACCTCCCTAAAAATCATTATCATTATACAGCTGTGAGTACAAACTACTGAAAAAGTGGCTTAACCTCGAAATTGCTCTTACAAGAATACACCCATCACATGGTAAATTTGTAGCATCAACAGATTTCTACTTTCAAAACTTGGTAATTATATCTGTTTTCTACATCCATCACATGGTAAATTTGTTACTCTTACGTCGGAATTGCTCTTACTGTATGTTGGGGACATACAGTAGCTTGCACTCGTCACAAAGTACAGTTAACTAAACCAGAACCTTCACTTTTGGTATCACCAATTTTACTGCCATATACGATAGGATATCTTGTGATGGAAAAGTGCATCTGCAGTAAATGCGCTTGTTCAGTTGATATATATTTACACATATGGGTACTTAATCTTGCATTTCTGTCTGAATTACTTTACAGGCGCGACTAACTAATTAGAGAAGGCATTACCTTTTTAGTATGCAATGCATTGGTTACTGACGGTTTTCCAACATTCGGTAGCCTACAAACCCCACTGATACTGTTTGTTTGTCACTTTTTAGCGTTGCAAATTGCTGCAGAACGGAAATGAGAGAATTCTGGAAAACATGTAACTGAAATACGGAGGTCAAAAACCAAAAAGACCCACGAGTGCAAAAACAGATACAATTCGCAAAACAAAATTCCATATTTTCGTCGATAGATGCTATACACACTCATTAAACACACAGAATCACTGAGTAATATACTAGCACGAATTAGCTTTTCACAAACACGACCACTTACCTTTCCAAATGGTTTATTGTTGCTAGCGGTGAAAGCTTGGGTTGGGTATTCTTTCGAAGTACTATAATCCACCCTTTTATACCCCAAGCAGGAATCAAGTCACACTGCAGAAGAGAACATCACCAACCTAAAGTGTTAAATAGTGTTAAAGTAAAGAACTAATTACTTAAGGCAATTCAAACTTTAATATATAAACCCAAGGGTTCCACTCTAAAACCAATTGGCAATAGAGGGGGTAGTCCATTGCCTTATAAAGTGGTAAACTTTCCCACCTTTTCTCAATGTGGGATTACACTCACATGTGAACAATTGTGTTTCTTCACAAGTGTTTCTTCACAATATCCATCACGTTATATCCTTTTAGCAAAGGTTCTCAGGGGGTGTTTGGTTGGCCATCTTGGAATGGATTGGAATGGATTTGCTCCATTCCAATGTTTGGTTGGTGTATTTTGGAATGGAGTTAGAACCCCTTAGGTATCTAACTCCATTCCAATCCCTTGGAATATCATACCCATCTTCCCACCTAGGTATCAAACTCCATTCCACTCTTTTGTAATTTTAAGATGAACCAAACAACTTTACATGAGAATGGATTTTCAACCCCATACCTCTATGGATTCATATTCCAATCCATTCCATTCCAAGCTCTTGAACCAAACGACCCCTCGGGTGTTTGGTTGGCCATCTTGGAATGGATTGGAATGGATTTGCTCCATTCCAATGTTTGGTTGGTGTATTTTGGAATGGAGTTAGAACCCCTTAGGTATCTAAATCCATTCCAACCCCTTGGAATCTCATACCCATCTTCCCACCTTGGTATCAAACTCCATTCCCGTCTTTTATAATTTTAAGATAACCAAACAACTTTACATGAGAATGGGTTTTCAACCTCATACCTCTATGGATTCATATTTCAATCCATTCCATTCCAAGCTCTTGAACCAAACGACCCCTCAGTGTTTTTTCTTCTCAAATGATAAAGACAACATAAACTTTTCTAACATGTAATTCATAGGAGAGCAAATAAATCATTAAAATAAACAACTCCTTAGTTTTCATATTGTCCATAACATTTTCCAAGTTCTATTTTCACGAGAAAATTGTTTATATATATACTTTTAAAATCAAAGATTTTAGAAAGCAATTTCTCTTAAATTAAATTAATTTATAAAATACTCACTTATTAAGTGTTTTAAGATTTACACAAGTCACCTTTAATGAGAAAGGGTCTATGTTCATCTTGAGATTGTTGGAAAAATTACTCAAAGAAAAACAGAAATAATATAGTAAAATAAATTATAGGATCATACCTTTGTTACAACACCAAACTATTAAGAAAGAACAAGATCATCTGGAATTTTGTTGGGTGAGTGGCAGAATCATCAGCTCTCCTCAAGACGATTCACGACCTCCAAATAAACCGCAGGAAGTTCATGGCGCGTCATCCCCAGGATAAAACCCCAACTATATAATAATACTCTCTTATCTGCGTATAAGAGAGGTGAAACTAACTCACTCACGAAACACCTGGCTATTTCTTGTTCAAACATAATTTGGGAATGTTGTTTATTTGCTTTAAAATGTGAATAACATTTTTTCCATGCATAAAAAATAAGAAGTGTTTTCATATAAATATGGTGAAGTACATCTTTAGTCAACCACACAAAAATCAACTTTTTTAATACCATAAAACATAATGTTTAATTCAAACATTACTCTCACAAAATTAATGGTGAATATAATTTATGAAAAAACAATTAAATCACCTTTTAAATGATCAAGCATTTATCACCCATATAATGACCAATAAATTAGGACTTTAAATGTCACAAAGGTTTTATGAAAAATGTTTATAAGAAATGTTTATACACAATAAATAAAAAATATTATGTAAGTTAAATTCACTTTATTGTAAATAATAAATTAGCTAGTATAGTAATAAATGGTCAAAACTTATATTAATAAAAAGACTGAATAAATATAAATATATTTTTGTTAAAATATATAACATTAGTAGAGAAACGGCTTGACCTTATTTAGTAGAAGAATCATATGCTTATGCTTGTACTTTTCTTTCAAATACTTCTGTAGATGATAGCATCGTACCCAGTGGATCCCTAGCATCCAGAACCTGTAACAAACCCGATTAGAAAGTTCAGTACTTTTAGGTTGTCAACATAATATAAAGTTGCCCATCTTTCACAAGCTCAACCTGACCTCCTAAACTCTTAAAAAACGCGGTAGGCCTAGTGATACTGTAATTAAATCTGTCATCATTCTCCGCTTCTTCAATCAATTCCGCCTCCAATTTCAATTTACCACGCTGAAATTCCAAAAGAGGCTTCTGCACGCAAATTGCAGATTGCAAATCAAATGCTGAACACCAAATTTCCTTCCTGCAACAAGACTGTTCTTAGACGACACCTTGTAATCAATCAACCATTAGTCTTTAATTCCACCACCACGACTCGCGAAACACGACACAACAACATCAATGCAAATTCCTAAATCCTCTAAACTCTTTTCCCAAACACCTAAATCATAAACATCAGAAAAACACATTTGCACCAACATGAAACAGTGTCATATTTTCCATATCTATCCTTAAATCCACTTTATTTCTGCTATCACATTAAACCCTCTTTTAATCAATTCTTTTACGACAAATTTCCCAATATACAAAAACTGCAGGCCATGTTAAAAGACATGTACAATCTCTTTTATCGTAACTAAAGGATTCATCTAAACCCAATTAAATAATACCACAACTTACATTACCAATTAAGCTACTACCAACTGTTTATTTATGAGTTCCTGTATAAGTCTTGGGGTTTGCAGTAAATAAACAACAGAACTCAAAAAAGGTTTTGCATTACTAAAAAGCATAGCATCGATTCGATGCTATCTCGTTTACAAATACTAGAATCGATCTGCATTACAAAAGAATGGAATTGTATAACCAGTTAAAAGGGATTATACCGGCAGTGACATAACTATACAAATAATACCGAAACTATGCATATTTTAACGACTAGCAATGCAGTTATATAGTTAGCATTTCTGTGTCTCAATAAAGTATTTCTCCCTCTTCCAGAACAACGTCTTGGATAAACAGATCGTCGTCATCTTCATAGCTCATCTGGTATTCTGGTCTGAGAAATAGGCCCAAATGCTCCAGTGGGGTTCTTATTCCGCCCAATTTCAATTGAAACGAAAATCCATTACCATGGCAAACAACCTGCATTCTGCACCTCATCAAAGCCTCCAGATCTCTCATGGCTCCCAAATTATCATCAAGGGTAATAGATCGTTCCATCTGTTCCAGGGAAGCACGGCCAGCCTTTCGCTCCTGTTCCCGCTTCATTAGTTTATACTTCTCTGCTTCATTCCATTTGAGAAGCTACTTTAGTAGCTTTAGCTTTAACATCAATTCAAGCCGGGTTCCCAATTTTTGTTTCCGCTCTTAGAATCGTATCGGCAAAACGCAATTTCAGTTTTGCAATACGTAATGTAATGTAGAATAGTCAGGTTCCACTTCTAGGTCGTTATCTTTCTTACTGCATGTACTTCCGCCACAGTTCTTCTGCAACGACGATAGACTTTTGATCTTGCTTAGAGGGTCAGTAGCTCTATTTTGACATATTACGGCCATTGTTGTGCCTGAAAGTGTGGGATTTAGTTCAGAGTTCAACTTTACGAAGGACGATTAACAATGTGACAGTAAGTTGGCATAAGCCAACTATACTAAAGCAGTAAGGTTATCAAAAATACGTCGAAACCACCCATACACAATAACATGCACTGTAATTGCCACATAAAAGAATCAATCTAACTTAGGCTGCAATTATTAGAGGAAGAACTTAAGGGAAAGATAGATTAGACAAGGTAACTAAACTGAGTATAAAAAATCACATTATACAAAACATCATTTGCAGGAAGAAAATACAAAACAAAAATGATGAAGACATCAACTTGAACACTGAAGTTTAACTCAAATATCACAAAGAAAACCAAATTAAAAGCAAATAACTAACATATAACAGATGAAGGGAACGAAAAATAAAACATTTCGGAAATTAAACGAGTCGAAAGCATGAAAAGGGGATAGAATTACAAAGACACGCATAATTTAATGGAACTACAAACCAAACTAGTAAAAAAACAGGATTTTTTTTTTCGGCAGCGGTAAAGTTGTAGTCTTATTTCTAGTCCCTCGCGCCTTTAGCCAAATCATGTGCCAACTTATTAAGGTTGCGAGGGATAAAACTAAAACATAAACAGTGAAAGAAAGGTAACAAATTTTCAATGTCCCTGATGATATCGACAATTGTATGTTGCGCATGATCCACTCTTGCTAATTGATTGAGAACCTGTAGACAATCAGATTGCACATGAAGATGATTAATTCTTTGTTCCAGTGCCCATTGAAGTACTCCACGAATACCGATTGCTTCAGCTTGTGATGCATTTCCAGCTTTGATTTTAGAAGCGTTTGAGTAAAACAGAGTACTATTGGCGTCATAAGATACCCATCCATATGCTGCATTTAAGTTGGATGCCCAACTAGCGTCAAATTTTATGCGGGTAATAGCGCATCCTGATTCCTTCCCGACCATGTAGAATGGATAGAAATTCCTAATACTATCTCTCATTGTATTTCCATCATTGTCACATGAGATATTTTCATTTAAACCCTGATATTTTAGATAATCCAAAGCCTTAATAGCTAAAGCGGCCTCCTTTTCTTGAAGCCGGAAAAAATATTGCGGTGAGTAAACATGATCTTCCCATACAAGCCTATTTCGAACGCATCATATAGACCATAGTATAGAGATGAAAAAGACTATGCCCGACCCTTCATCATTTTTTGAAAGCGCAAAATAATTGAACCAGTTGATAATCCATTCTTCAATCCCAATGAAGTGATCATTTGTAACAGATATTCCCAGAGAGGAAGCAGCCCAAATCCTTTTTACTTGTTCACAGTCCCGAAATAGATGGGTGCTCGTCTCTATTGTTCCTTTGCAAAACAGACAAGAATAGTCAACAACAATATTCCTTTTTAGAAATTCCTCTCTTAATGGAAGCGTATTGGTAACCACTTTCCATAGAAAAGTCTTCCATTTTTGAGAAATAGGAAAATGCCATAGCCTTTTCCTACAAAAATTCCTAATGGGATTATTAATTCTATGCCGATCCTTGTGTGAACCATTTTTCTCCATATATGATTTTAGAGCAATAGCATATCCACTTTTAACAGTGTAGATACCCGTTGAATTTTTTGTCCAAAATAAGTAATCTTCCTTTCTCGATTGGCATATTGGCATAGCCCCAATTTTATTAGCCCAAATTGGTTCAAAAAATTCCGCTATTGCCTCAAAGTCCCAAGTAGAAGAGTGTAAAATTAAATCTTTAACCTTTAAATGTTCTACTTGGCTCGGCGGCCGAAATCCAAAAGATGTAATATGAGATGGGGCCTCATCCGCAATCCATTTGTCACTCCAGATATTTAGGTTAGAATTGATTCCAAATTTCCATCCTAAATATGGGATGATGAGTTCCAACCCATGAATTATGCTTCTTCTTCCCCATGAAGCCCGTGTACATCTCTTAATTGAGTTAGTATCAGTCAGAACACCATTCTGGATAATTTTATCATAGAAAACTTGGCTTAGAAGGGATTCCTTATCTTGAATTATTCGCCAAGCCACCTTACCCAAAAGTGCCTGGTTAGTACATCTAATATTTCTAATACCCAGACCACCTGCAGATTTTGGAAGACTAAAAAAATTCCTACTACACCAATAAATAGTCTTTGAATATTTATTCCCTGCCCACCAGAAATGTGACAGCAAGGAGTTAATCCTATCTGCCACACTTACCGGTATTTTGAGTACCGATAGGGTAAAATGGGAGAGGGTGGACAGAACAGAACAAATCAAGGTCAGTCTTCCAGCGGGTGATAAGAAAATGGCATTCCAAGAGGTGATTCTCTTTTTGACTTTATCTAACACTGTATTAAAGATTTCTTTCCTTGAATTTCCAAAGTCTGTTTTAATTCCTAGATATTTTCCTAACTCATTGCTATTAGGAATTTTGAAAGCCTTGATACATTGTTGTGCCGCTCGCATAGATGTGCTTGGGCTAAAAAGAACTCCAGATTTTTTTGAGTTAATTACCTGGCCAGATGCTTCACAAATTTTTTTCAGGATTTTATCAAGCCTATGGCTTGCCCCATCCTTATCATTTAAAAAGAAGACCGCGTCATCCGCAAAGAAAAGATGAGATATTTTAGGCGAATTCCTTGCTGGCGATATTCCGCAAATAATTCCTTTTTTTTTTAGCTGCAGTGATATTTTGAGATAGAATCTCCATACACATTATAAAAAGAAGAGGAGATAAAGGGTCACCTTGACGTAAGCCACACCTTGGTTTGAATTGCCTCATGGGAGATCCGTTTATTAACACTTCATATGAAACAGAGGTGACACAACTCATAACAAGCCTAACGAAGAGATCAGGAAATCCAAAACAATTTAGCGTACCTTCCAGAAAGTCCCATCTTACCCGATCGAATGCCTTGCTGATATCAGCTTTAAAAGCAAATCTCCCTGAACTCCCAGACTTGTGATGATTTATATAATCAATCAACTCATTAGCAATAAGAATATTATCTGAGATTTGTCTCCCTTTAATGAATGCATTCTGATATGGCCCAATTAAGTGCTTCATAACCCTTGTTAATCGATTCGAGATGCATTTAGATACAATACGCATTATGACATTACACAAACTTATTGGCCGGAAATCTTCAACATTTTGAGGTGAAGTGCATTTTGGAATAACAACTATGAATGTACGATTAAGCTCTTGTAGCATCTGACCCCCATTTAAAATTGCAAGTACTGCGCTGGTGACGTCCGACTTGATAAAATGCCAACATCTTTGATAGAAGAGAGCAAGAAATCCATCAGGTCCCGGGGATTTTAAAGGTCCTAACTGAAAAATCGCTTTTCGGACTTCCTTTCTTGAGAAAACCTTGCTAAGATAGTCTTTATCATCTTCTTTTACTCTGGACCTTACTTCCTGAAACATAGAGCAAATCCCCGTAACCTGAGAGGGCCTGTTACTATTATTATTTTCCGGGTTGAAGAGGGCATAGATATGATTCTGAAATAAGTTTCCAATGTTGTCTTCATCATATGTCCAATCTCCGTTACGATCTTTGATTCCACAGATAAAATTTCTACCTGCCTTCCTTTTACCCAGTTGAAAAAATATTTAGTGCAAGTATCACCTTCAATATTCCATTTTATTTTTGCGCGTTGCTTCCAGTATAGAGCCGTTGCTTTTGCAAAGTCTATTACATCCGAATTAGCCCTTTCATGAAAAGATTTACACCCAGATGATATAGTGTTCTCAATTGCAACCACTAATTTCTCATCAAAATCCTCCCATTTCGCATTCCATTCTTTTTTCCTATCCAACTGTAGACACGGAAAATTTATTAAAGTGCCGAAGATAAAATAAAATGAATTATTTTAGGTTAATATCAAATTTTAGCTTAATTTAATTATAGTTGTCCCGCTCAATGGAATCCGGATCGACCCATATTGCGAATTGGGTTATTTGGGTCCTAAAGCAAAGAAAGTGGTCAATTGGGCCCAATGAGAAGACAAGCTTACAAAAGAGTCAATTGAGCCCAATTGAGAAGTCAAACCCATAAAGAGTCAATTGGGCCCAAGAAGTCAAGCTCATGAAGAAAGCCCAAATCTTCAAGTCCATTAACCAAGGGAGAAATCTCTATAAATAAGAGAGTTCTCCACCATTCCAAAGGAGGAGAAAAAATCACTTTTACAAGAGAAAAACTCATTTGTCAAAGTGAAGAGAAAAGAGACATCAAAAGCTCTCAAATTCTCTCTACAAATCTCCTTCGCAAGTAGTCAACAAGTACCACAAAATCGTGCCACCTACGCAAGGAAAACTCAAATCAAATTCAAGCATCGAAGAGAGATTCAAGTCAACGCGACCCTCTCAAGAAGCTAAAGTCAAGCAAGCGAGCCTTGAAGATCGAAGACTCGTACTTTAGTAACGTTGTATAATCAGAGGATAAATAGAGGTTGTATACATAACTTTCTGATATTAATATAAACTCATTTGTTTCTCTGTTTTGTGTTACAGTTTTATTGCAATACAAAACTTGTTGTTACACCAACGTCCACTTCTTAATAACACTTCTAACCGTAGAAAGTTTTCTAGCTAATCTGAATTGTGCAGTACCTTCAACTACATAAGACCAATTATTCTTAATTAAAGATAGACAATTCGCATCCTCTAAACTCCACGACTCTATTTTGTATGATCTCTTCCTTCGACAATCCGTAAGTTTAAGATCAAGCTTAATTGGCACGTGGTCTGAGATTTGAATAGGATAATGTTTAACCCCGGAGCTCGGAAAGTAGGAGAACCAATCTTTTGATCCATACGCCTTATCAATTTTTTCGTAAACTCTGTGAATCCCCTTTCTATTATTACACCATGTAAAGCGAGGCCCTTTAAATGGAATATCAATTAAGTTATTATCCATCTTCCATTTACAAAATATATCCGCTCCTATAATAGTACCTTTGTTTTTGCTAAATTTGTCAGTATGAAATTCCACTTGATTGAAATCCCCTTAAATAATGAATGGGTAAGGAAGGGTGATGAGCCACTTTTCAAGCGTATTAAACACGTTTGATCTGTCAGAAGACTTCGGTGCTCCATAAAACAAAATCAAATACCACGGCAAAGAAGAACTTTCATTGAGCAAAAGAATGATGAAGTTGCAACACGATGTGATACACTTCACCGCCAAGTTTTCTCGCCAGCCCACCCAGAGCCCACCCGCAGCTCCTACAGCATTAACCCCACAAGATTTTACAAAACCAGACGACTTAAGCAGCGAACTTACATAACCTACTTGACACTTAGTTTCCAACAAAAAAAGAAAATCATAATACTTATTGTTTAGCAATGCTCTAAGTTTAGGAATTGTAGGGGAGAGCATGCTGTTTAACCCTCTACAATTCCAGGACAGGCCAATCATTTACCGTGAGAGGGTTGAGAAGGGCCAACCCCCGCAACACCCTGAACCTCCCCCATAGCTGCAGCACTATTTGGATCATTATCAACATCTTCCACCAGAAAAGCTGCATCCTCATCACCAATTTTGATATGAAAGCCAAAACCCTTAGCCCCCCTGAAGTTGGAGGAAAAGGAGTTACTGGAAGAACATTGTTTCTTTGCTAACTGATTGAGGTACGACTTGGCATGCCCAACAGATAGTAAAGCTTCCTTCGAAATGTCAGCTTCACCATTCTCTGACCTGCATTTCCTTTTCTTATTGTTAGAGCCCATAGAAGCAGCAACAATCTCATAAGGATCCCCCCTCTTGTTAGAGTCTTCAAGAATATCTCCAGTTGATTTTGACCTCTCTTCTCCAACTCTAACATCGTTTGTTATAGAGTCACCAACAGAGTGCAACTCCTTAATACCTGGTACGTGTCGTTATGCGTACACAAATTAATATTTATAAAACCATTACTATCCGATTAAAATATTCAAATTCAAGTAATATAGGGTAGTAAGATATCGATCCCACGGAGAGGTATGTGTTAGAGTTCACTAGCTTACACAATTGTATAAGTACTTACAGCATAATAGGCATAATACAAGTTCATATTTTGGGGGATTCATTTAGAAATTCTAAATCATAGACTATAAAACAGGAAAAAAGTAAAATAAAAGTGAAGACAAGCATCCAAGTAAGTCCACCGTAGGAATATTCGACCAATCAACCAATTCATTCTGATTAATTCCGCTGATTCATTTTGTGAGGTTAATGTTAAGAATTTTAGTAGTAAAATTCCCCTTGTTTGACCTCTTATGATCCGATTCCAAAACTCAACTTAGACTAGGCAAAGAATCGTTTGACAATTTAATCTAGAAAACTTGCATTCATTTTACTAGAAGAAATTGGGATTAGGAATAGCTAATCATGTAATAGCACAAAATTATCCCTTACTTATCCAACTCTATGCATATTAGAACACACAAACTTTAGATAAGTAGCTTTAAAACCGATTAACCCACGTCTCATAAAACAATTAGATTGTAAATTAAACGCGATCAAGTTATACTCCAACCAAAATTAATACTATGTCGCAAGTTCTAATTCCGATTAGTTGCTACTTTTTGGTACAAAATCTAGTCTAGGCCAAATAATGTACTGGCTAAAAATCACACCTTAACTTATTAATCGATAGCAACCATAAACTAAGGGTGAGTACCAACAATAATCTCAAATATAACTTGATAAACGAAACGAATTAGGAATTAAACAAAACTCAATAACAATCAGACAAAATATTTCCAATCAAGTTCATAGAGATAAAATTACAAGTAAAAATAAAGGGATAAAGAGAAGAGAAAAACTTATAAATATGTCCTGAAAACACAGCTCTAACTCGGTTTGGACGCCTTGCTAAGTAGCCGTATTTCCGCCTTCTCGTGAAGTAGATAGCCACCCACTCGAACTAGTCTTTCTACAACCCGATATCCTTTACTTGTACTAATAATCTCACTCTCAACTCCCTTGTATTTTCGTATTTCAGCTTGCTTGCCCCAAATATCATACAAAAGAGGATTTATATAGGGAAACTGTGAAAGCACAAACCCTAAATCTTCTTGAATGATCGCCATTAAATCCTTATGATTACTCCTTTCATTGATTGAATTGATAACTACGAGCGTTACCTTCCGATCCGTCTTCACGCACCATTACTGCGTTCCATTTAATATCTTGCTCTTTCTGGGACTTTTGTGGCTACTGTATTTTTTTGTAATTGATTTCTCTTCCCAATTGATGATGTTGCCTTGTTCTTATTTTAAGTGGGCAAAGTGGAGAATATGGGCTGCGCACTCCTTTAGTCTTCATTGCTAAATTCCTGGACAGGTCAGCCCACTTGCTGCTGCAGTACGGCCTTCTTAAAGTCGTATTTTGCTTCAGTCCAAAACACAAAAGTTGTAGGCCTTGATCATAGCTTTCCATAGCAACTTGAAGTGACTCATTTCGAATTCGTATGAGAGAAACATGGCCCAAATACGAGCAGCTGTCCAAAATGATTTGTATAGCAAGATTCGTACAATATGGATTTCCGAGCTAACCTGAAATGGGCAATCACCTAATAAATAAAAGTAGAAGTAAATTAATATATTCAGCTCAAAAATAATATTCAAATGATTCAAACCCAAATCTACTAAAAATATGTAATATAGCTCCAATAATACGAAAGACGACTCCAAGTGTATAAAAATAACTAGTAAAAATATGAATAATTATGCGCTTATCAAATTCCCCCATACTTAGATTGTTGTCGTCCTCGACAACGATAAACCATGAGCTAGATACAAAATGATTAATTAACCTCAAACAATCTAGACTAACCAAACAAGGTACGTACGACGACAAACTAAAACATTTGAGTAAACGCTTAGAAAACTTTTTATTTAATAACATTAGTTAAACAAAACATTTTTAAGTTAGATTAGGAAGCAACGCATACGGATAACTTTTCCTCCACCACAAACTATACAACTGATCAATTAAACAACATGACTTATTTCAAATGCTTTCAATTAAAAATTATAACCAAACTCATCATTTTCACACTTGATCTACCCATCCTAATGCACATAAAAATTGACTCATAGAAGGCGGGTTTCAGTCTAAAATTAAGGCCTTGAGAAAGGGGATACTTTCGGTACTTAAGTACGTGGATCGTTCTCCTGGTTACCTCAAGTGTACTCGATGCCTCGCCTCACTTTTATTCTCTCTGCTTTTTCCTTTTGTTTTTTAACTTTCATTTTTTTTCCTCTTTTTTTCTATTTTTTTCTTCTTTTTTCTCGGAATTGTTTTTGCCATCTAGTGACCCATGTAGCGAGCTTTCGACCAATGACTCCCGCCCATCCGGACAAGGCATTAGGCATTCTCCCAATCCCATTAGGACTAGGTTCCCCTCGGATTTACTAACTCGAGTCACAAGACGCACGCACACTCTCTCGAGGTCAAGTATCTCCTTTAAGGTCCATTAAGGAGTCACCACGAAAGTATTATTAGGTACAAGACCGACTTACACCCCACACAACTAGAGTCAATAATCATGTGATCAAAACATATAGAATAAGTGTTATTATTTAAAGTTTATTTAGAATTTCAATGTAAAAGAAACTTGAAACTTGTCATGTTAAGAAATTAATCAATACAAGTTTAATAGGGAGGAAAAAATCACCTATACGCGGCTTCAAAACATTGTTTTGTTTACTTAAGAGATTAAGAGAAATCAGGTTTAAAAGTTTTTTTTTCTTATTATTGATAAATAGTTAGATTAGAGCTTGTCGTCGACGCAACTATTTAAGTTAATCCAAATAAAGTCCAGGGTTAATTTTCATTTCAGTTAATTATCCCCCCACACTTAGTCTAAACATTGCCCTCAATGTGCAGAAGAGACATCAAGTTTCAGAATGAAGCACATATAAAACAAACAGGAGGGAAAAAAGCACTTAGCGGATTCACTATTTAGGTGGGCGTATCATCTTCAAACATGTCATACAGTTGACCTTTCGCCGCCTGATATCGGAAACATCCAACGCTATAACTTCCAATAGCATAAGGAACACAGCAGCACTAGTCTTGGACTTTTGAACCCGTCAGCACTGCGAGACTTGTAGCCAGTGTACACTAATCTGCAAAAATAAGCATTCTGACAAAGACCAGTGAAATACACTACGGCAAAGAAGTAATTATTTTTTTTCTCTAAAATGCTATTTACGACTTGTTTATTAAACAAATTAAGCTAAAAACTAAACTGACCCAAAAAAATGACATTAAACAGAAAGAAAATAAAAGATAGAAAACAATAAAACATGAAAAATCAATCTTGGGTTGCCTCCCAAGTAGCGCCTTATTTATCGTTGTTGGCTCAACGTAATGCAGGAGTCCTTGTCACGGCTCTTCCAAAACTATATCCTCGATAAGCATTACCTCTGGCAGCTCATAAAAAGGTTTAAGGCGCTGTCCATTCACTTTAAAAACTTTATTAGTATCGAGAGATTTAATCTCGACCGCACCATGAGGAAAAACATTGAGCACAACAAAAGGACCAAGCCATCTACTTTGCAACTTATCAGGAAACAATTTCAACCGAGAGTTAAATAATAAAACTTTCTGTCCAACAGTAAAAGTTTTCCTAGCTATCATCTTGTCATGAAAAGCCTTAGTCTTTTGCTTATAGATTTTAGCATTTTCCTATGCTTCTAACCTATACTCCTCCAGATCCTGGAGTTGTAACTTCCTCTCCTTTCCAGCCTTATCATAGTCTAGAGCGCATTCTTTCACAGCCCACCAAGATTTGTGTTCAAGTTCAACAGGTAAGTGACATGCTTTCCCATAAACGAGTCGGAATGGGGACATGTTTAAGGGTGTTTTATACGATGTACGATAAGCCCATAAAGCATCTCCTAGCCTAGAACTCCAATCTTTTCTGTTGGGATTGACCATTTTTTCTAAAACAGATTTTACCTCACGGTTGGTGCAATGGTAGGTGCGACATAGACATGTTCTCACCAAAGCCGAATATGTCTAACGTTTGGACCGGAATTTCGAGTCAAGCTAAAGCTATTAAGGAAGGGGTGTCAGCAGCAATCGGTAATGGTCGACGGACGCTGTTCTGGGATCATGCGTGGGCAGCCGAATATAGTCTGTCTGATAAGGCCATTTGTAGAATACCCGAGACTATTTTGGGTGCTACTGTGAGCGAAATGTGGGATGTAAATTCAGGGTGGAAATGGGATCTTTTTGCCAATTTCCTCGACAAAGAGGAGCTTCTAAAAATAGCGTCATACTCTCTCTTCCCGGAACCTGGCATAGAGGACACGCTTTATTGGAATGCAACTTCGTCGGGAAAATTTTCAGTCAAATCAGCCCTTAGTATACTTCGGGGGCCGGATTCTCCTTCGTCGAACTCCATTAAATGGCACGTGATTTGGAAACTACCAGTTCAACAACAAATCAGATTCTTTATGTGGCTTGCCGCTCACGAGCGATTAATGTGTAATGCGAACAGAATGAAGAGAGGCCTGACCGACTCTCCAATTTGCCCGCGTTGTCACGAGGAGGACGAGGACACTGACCATCTGCTGCGTAAATGCTCTTTCTCGGTCGAAATTTGGTTGCACCTCGGTATATCAGGTCACAACTCGTTCTTTACTTCTAATTTTTCTGAGTGGCTTACGGATAACGCGAGCAACTCTCACTATAATATGATTGAAGATTGGTCTATGAGATTTGCCATTATCTGTTGGTGGATATGGAAGTGGCGTAATAATGTTGTATATGGAAGGGAAGAAGAAAACCCGACTGATATACGAGCATTTCTATCTCATCAATTTGTAACGTCTAAACGGGCTTTTGATAAATTTTCGCTATTCATTCCACGCCCCGGTTTTGTTCGTGAACAAGTTTTTATAAGATGGGCTCCGCCCCCTCACGGATGGGTACTATTAAACACAGACGGAGCTTCAAAGGGAAACCCGGGTCCAGCAGGTGGTGGTGGTATTTTTAGAAATAGTAGTGGCGACTTCCTATCAGCTTATTATTTCTCCTGCGGGGTCTGCACTTCAATGAGAGCGGAATTATTAGCTCTGGCCAGACGATTGGAACAAGCACATAAGTTACGTATTAAGAAGCTCCTAATTAATATGGACAATAGTGCTTGTGTGGGTCTAATTAGAGATGAGCAATTGGTCAGTAATGGACTTCAGCCGATAGTTCGATACTGCAAGGATTTAATTCGCGACGGAGCTTGGACAATTCACCTGGAGCATAATTACAGGGAAGCAAACAGAGCTAGCGACTGGCTCGCTAATCATGGCATACACTCCCCACTTGAAGTCACAAATCTGGATGGTCCTCCGTTTGATTTATTACCTATCCTTCGGGATGATATTCTTGGAGCTACGACTCCGCGTTTTGTTTCCCATTTAGTGTAGTTTAGTTTCGGGGCTTAGCCCCTCATTTGTACCAAAAAAAAAAACAGCAAGTTAATAGCCAGACTCATCAAATAGTTAAGGGAATCAAAAAAAATGTCAAACAAAAATGACACGCTGATGTAATAAAAATTACATCGTCACTCTTTTAACAAGCTAAACGCTTGTGGACTTCTAAGTCAAGACAAAAGGGGGCAAGATAAAAAAATTACATGACTACTCTTACGATAAGTAAAGGTACTCATGGACTTCCAAGTCATAAAAAAATGAGTGCTCCTACGACAAGTTAAGTGCTCGAGGACTTCCAAGTCAAACAAACAAAAAAGATCGAGACCTCACCACGTCAACACACTCTAAACGGTGTACGTGACAAGGTCTCGAGGGGGCAATTTGTAGGCACGGAAAATTTATTAAAGTGCCGAAGATAAAATAAAATGAATTATTTTAGGTTAATATCAAATTTTAGCTTAATTTAATTATAGTTGTCCCGCTCAATGGAATCCGGATCGACCCATATTGCGAATTGGGTTATTTGGGTCCTAAAGCAAAGAAAGTGGTCAATTAGGCCCAATGAGAAGACAAGCTTACAAAAGAGTCAATTGAGCCCAATTGAGAAGTCAAACCCATAAAGAGTCAATTGGGCCCAAGAAGTCAAGTTCATGAAGAAAGCCCAAATCTTCAAGTCCATTAACCAAGGGAGAAATCTCTATAAATAAGAGAGTTATCCACCATTCCAAAGAAGGAGAAAAAAATCACTTTTACAAGAGAAAAACTCATTTGTCAAAGTGAAGAGAAAAGAGACATCAAAAGCTCTCAAATTCTCTCTACAAATCTCCTTCGCAAGTAGTCAACAAGTACCACAAAATCGTGCCACCTACGCAAGGAAAACTCAAATCAAATTCAAGCATCGAAGAGAGATTCAAGTCAACGCGACCCTCTCAAGAAGCTAAAGTCAAGCAAGCGAGCCTTGAAGATCGAAGACTCGTACTTTAGTAACGTTGTATAATCAGAGGATAAATAGAGGTTGTATACATAACTTTCTGATATTAATATAAACTCATTTGTTTCTCTGTTTTGTGTTACAGTTTTATTGCAATACAAAATTTGTTGTTACAAATTTTTGGTGAACCTGACGTGAAAACCTCTACCTCTCATCTCTACAACGAGCCTAATCAAGTTGCATCAAGAACAAGGATGTCTTCTCAACAAAATACATCAAGCACATCTATGAACACTTATGCATCAATCCTCAAAGGGTCTCCTAGTGTTGCACCTCCATCAAGCATTCAATCAGTTGGTGTTTCCACAAGAGGAATGGCGAGGAAGGCTTCTATCAATGCCGCTGCTGAAAGCTTGCGCACAGCTCAAGTTCCCAAAAGGCCTCGTAGATTCTCTGTTGCATCCATTGCTGCTGCAGCTACTGCCATCATCAAGAATGCTTCACCTCCACAAAAGGAGAGCAAGGAGTTCAAGGCTAGTGGTTCATCACCTCGCAAAGTGAAGAAGGCGACGCCAACAAAAGAGAAAGCTCCAAGTCTTATCTTCGAATCAGTCATGGTCATTGGTAGCTCTAGCATTGAAGAACAATTGGAGCGCGTGAACAAGGTCCTTGAGAAGATGATGCAAGAAAATGAAGAGAAGAACAAGAGGATTGAAGACCTTCAAAGAGAAATGGAGGAGCTTCGTAACAAGGAGAACTCAAGCCCTCATGTCACTGATGAAGAAGATGAAGATGAAGATGAAGTTCATGATGATGAAGATGATGTTGGAAGCAAGAAGAATGGTGAGAAGCCTCCAAAAAATGATCTTAGTACCTACAGTGAAAAGAAGCTACAAGACTTGATAGCCAATGCAATCAAGAGCCAATTAGGTGAAGGATCTTCCAATAGCTTGCGATATGTGAAGCCATACACAAAGAGGATCGATGTCTTGCGCATGCCTGCCAGGTATCAACCCCCCAAGTTCCAACAATTTGATGGAAAAGGCAACCCCAAACAACATATTGCTCACTTCGTGGAGACATGTAACAATGCTGGGACGGATGGAGACTTGTTAGTGAAGCAGTTTGTTCGCTCCCTCAAAGGCATCGCGTTCGATTGGTACACGGATCTAGGTTCTGAGTCTATCGACAGTTGGGACCAGATGGAGAACGAGTTCATGAATAGGTTCTACAGTACAAGACGCATAGTAAGCATGAGTGAGCTAACAAACACTACTCAATGGGAAGGCGAAGCTGTAGTGGAGTACATCAATCGATGGCGTGCACTAAGTCTGGAATGCAAGGATCGCCTGAGCGAGACTTCAGCCGTTGGAATGTGCATCAATGGAATGAACTGGGACCTCCTATACATCTTGAATGGGATCAAGCCTAAAAGCTTCCAGGAGTTGGCAACTCGTGCCCATGATATGGAGATAACGATCAATGCTCGAAACAAGACAAAATCATCTTCCTCTAAGGCCATTGGTGAGAAGAAAGAGTTCAAGAAAACCGACAAGGGTTCAAAGGGCTCGTCCAAGGAGGCAATGACAGTTACCGCTAGTAATGCGCCTGTCAAGATTTCTGCAAAGCCAAAGTATGAGAAGAAAAAAGAGGCATACACCAAGGACTTCAAGCGTGACAAGCCGACGTTGAAGGATTTGCAATCTAAGAAGTATCCATTTCCTGACTCTGATCTTTCAGGCATGCTCGACGGTTTGTTAGAGAAGAAGGTCATTCAATTGCCAGAATCAAAGCGGCCAGACCAAGCAAATAGGACGAATGATCCTAACTATTGTCGATATCACAGAATGGTGAGTCATCCCCTCGAGAAGTGCATAACCCTCAAAGAAAAGATTATGCAGTTAGCAAAGAATGGGAAGATCATCTTAGATCTTGATGACGCAGTGACAACAAACCACACCAGCGTGATGATTGAAGGACTTTATGAGCCAATCATGGAAGCTTTGAATGAGATGGACTCTCCCAAGCAAGAAGAAGTATATGTTGTGCAATTTGGAAGTCTTGAGCCAGTAGCTTTCAAAGTTCAAAGGTCGATATCATCGCCGCAGAAGACAATTCAAGGCTCGATGAAAACCATGGAAGCCATTATTGATGATGACAATGAAGGTTGGACTCTGGTGACGCGCAAGAAACCAAGGAAGCAAATAAAGACACAAAATCAACTGCCTGGACCTCGCAAGAGAAAACAAATTAAGAGGAAGAGCTCACATCGTTCCAAAGGCAAAACGAAATCGAAGAAGATGATCAAATCACATGTCCTTCCAATTGATTTACTGGAATAAGAACCTCCAGCTTCTGTCATGCTAGAGGAGTTCTTCCCTAAAGGTTATCTCAACAAAGTCACTGTCAATACAGTCGCGGTAGCTGATGAAAGTGAGGAAGATGAAGAAAAGGATGATGCTTCAGAACTTGTGTCATTGGAACACTCGAGCCAACTTGGAGAGCAAGAAACCAGGTGTGTATCTTGCAATACTGCCTTGACGTTCTCTGATGAAGATCTATTGCTTGGATCAAAGCTTCATAATAGGCCTTTGTACGTATCTGGCTACATAAGAGAACAGAAAGTGAAACGCATCTTGATCGATGGAGGGTCTGGTGTAAACCTCATGCCAAAGGCAACCATGATGGAGTTGGGCATTACAATGGATGAGCTATCCAGTAGCCGAACAGTAATTCATGGCTTCAACATGAATGGTGAACGCGCAGTTGGCATAATTCGTGTGAATCTTAGCATGGAGGATTTATCTTCTGACACCTTGTTTCATGTTATTGATGCCAAGACCTCATTCAAGTTGTTGTTAGGTCGTCCTTGGAAGCATGAAAATGGCGTAGTTGCTTCAACTCTTCATCAATGTTTAAAGTATTATCGAGGAGGTGAACGAAAGATCAATGGTGACGTCAAACCTTTCTCTAAGGTCGATGCATTCTTCGCAGATGCAAAGTTCTTTGAGGAAAATGGAACTTCAAGTGAATTCTTACCATCCACTATCTCATCAACTGGGAAGGGAGGCAAAGGCAAAGAAGTTGTAGACACTCCAAAAATTTATCCCAACAATGTCAGGATAGAGGAGGGCCAAAGTAGTCAATCGAAGAGCTACGACAAAGTGAGCCACGTCTTACAAACTAAGGAGGAGGAGCCCCAAAAGAATGCAACCCCAGTGTTGCGATATATTCCAAGGTCACGACGCAAGGAAGGTGATAGTCCTTTTGCGGAATCTCAAAGTTCAAAGGCTATGCCCAAGGAGAAAGCCAAGTCAAACCACGTAATCAAGCAAGAGTGGATGGTAAAGCTCGTCACTCCTTTACCTAGTGCGGTCAAAAATCAAGTTGTGAGGCATGCTCCTACAGGATTTGTTCCGTCTTCAAGCAAGTCGTCTGAGGGACAAGAAAATGGTGTCTTCAACTCCAATGCGTATAAGTTGTTAGCCAAAGCTGGATATGACTTTGAAAATCCTACTCCACTTGGTAGTCTTATCAATGCTGAGCCTTATGGTCTGAATGAGAATCAAAAGAAACTTTTGAAGGAGGAGGGTAACTTCAGTGCTACAAAGGTTGGTCTAGGCTATGAACATCCAACGCCTATAAGGATTGGAGCTCGTCGAAAAGGGGATACGTTGTCTTCTCAATACATCACAGCTGAAGAGGTCGTGGAAGATGAGAGCACAGATGCTACAGCTACACCATCGTGCTCTGTCTTTGATATAATTCAACCACCTTCAACAAGAGTGGTTTCTTCTGTATTCAGTCGACTTGGGGGGCACACTACTTCACAGCAAGAAATTCCTTTAAGGAATCGTTTTTCCGTCTTCAAGAGGTTGAGTGTTCAAGAAAGTGTCTCTAAAACCCGCCAGTCAACCACCTCATCGCATCTAAAGAAGATAAATCAGTACTCAAACGTTTGGGAACTCCATCTGGTTCGGTGTTTAATCGACTAAAAGACCCTAATGAGTTTAAAGATCGCAAGCAATCGCATGAAGCCTCAACGAGTCAAAACGAAGAGGAGGTGAAAGTTAGTGATGATCTCAGAAGTGTCGTCCCTTCTAGCATGAAGCGCATAGAAGTGGTGGAGATAGTGCAAGAGCAACCTCTAAAGGTCAAAAGGCATGTTGTAGTCCTTACGAATCAGCAAAATTCGTCATCTTTTCAAGCAAAGTGGAAATCGCGACTTGGTGAAGTTTCAACAACATCAAGGGTGAGTAACAAAGAAGACTTGGAAGATGAAGTAATGACAACTTATCATATCACCGTGGAGGAAGTTCCGGATGCTAACAAAGAAGTCGAAGCCGACGATGCTCCAGAATTGCTAGAGGATGGGCGTCATTCGACAGTCGATGACCTAAAAGAGCTTAACTTAGGTACTTTGGAGGATCCTCGACCCATATACGTCAGTGCTCTTCTTACAGAGAACGAGGTGGATGAGTATTTCAAGCTCCTAACTGAGTACAAAGATGTTTTTGCTTGGAGTTACAAGGAAATGCCTGGCTTAAGCCCCAAAGTTGCAGTGCATCGTTTAGCAGTCAAGAAAGGTGTAAGTCCTAAGAAGCAATCGCAACGACGTTTCAGGCCAGAGTTGATTCCTGAGATTGAGAATGAAGTCAATAAACTTATTGAAGCCGGTTTCATTCGAGAGGTGAAGTACCCAACATGGATTGCTAACATCGTGCCAGTGAGAAAGAAAAATGGCCAGTTACGCGTATGTGTGGACTTTCGGGATCTCAACGATGCTTGCCCAAAAGATGATTTTCCTTTGCCAGTCACGGAGCTCATGATTGATGCGACGACTGGACACGAAGCTCTTTCGTTTATGGATTGCACGGCAGGATATAACCAAATACTCATGGCGCCTGAAGATCAAGAGGCCACTGCGTTCCGTACTCCGAAGGGGATATTTTGCTACAAAGTTATGCGATTTGGTCTCAAGAATGCAAGAGCGACCTACCAACGTGCAATGCAGAAAATATTTGATGACATGTCCCATCGATTCCAGTTTGTAACCAATGGGTGGTATCGCCGCTAGAAGATGGAGAGATTGCAGAGTCATCTAATGTGATCAGCGTTTACCAAGTTGACAATGATGATTGGCGACAACCTATCATCAATTTCTTGGAACATCAAAAGCTTCCTGATGACCCTAAACACAAAGTTGAGATACGCCGTCGTGCTCCAAGGTTCATATGTTATAAGGGAACGCTTTACAGGCGCTCTTTTCTCGGAACAAGGCTAAGGTGTCTTTGTGAAACTGAAGCTTCTCAAGCCATGTATGAAGCTCATTCAGGTGTTTGTGGCGCTCATCAATCTGGTCCAAAGCTCCATGATCGTGTGAAGAGAATGGGATATTATTGGCCAACCATGGTGCAAGATTGCATGGACTTTGCGAAGAAGTCTGATGCTTGTCAGTTCAATGCAAATTTTATACATCAACCTCCAGAGCCTTTGCATCCCCCCATTTCATCGTGGCCATTCGAAGCATGGGGACTTGATGTAGTGGGACCTATAACTCCAAAAGCATCAAACGGGCACGAATACATTCTAGCTGCAACAGATTACTTCTCGAAGTGGGCAGAAGCTATCACTGTGCGTGAGGTCAAGAAAGAAACTGTTGTTGATTTTATTCGGACTCAAATCATACATGGATATGGTGTACCACAACGAATCATAACTGATAATGGCAAGCCGTTCTTCAATAAGTTGATGACTGCCTTGGGTGAGAAGTTCAAGTTCAAGCAATATAAGTCTTCCATGTACAATGCCCCTGCAAATGGTTTGGCTGAAGCTTTTAACAAGACACTTTGTAGCTTGCTAAGAAAAGTGGTGGCGAAGTCAAAGCGTGACTGGCATGAACGAATTGGTGAAACTTTGTGGGCATATCGGACTACATATAAGACACCTACTCAAGCGACCCCGTATGCGTTGGTGTATGGAGTTGAAGCTGTTTTGCCCTTGGAGATCCAAATCTCATCTTTGCGAGTCGCTATTCAAGAAGAACTTACAAATGATGACAATGATAAGCTGCGCCTCGCTGAATTGGAGGCTCTTGATGAAAAAAGGTTGCAAGCTCAGCAGAAGCTACAATGTTACCAAGCACGTTTGTCACGCGCATTCAACAAAAAGGTGCGCCCTAGATCTTTTCAATTAGGGGACTTGGTGCTTGCGGTTAGAAGGCCAATCATTACTTCTCACAAGCCCAGAGGCAAGTTCACTTCTAAGTGGGATGGGCCATACGTCGTGCAGGAAGTATACACCAATGGAGCTTATAAGATTGTTGATGAGGACGGCGTTCGCGTTGGACCAATCAATGGAAAATTATTGAAGCGCTACTACTCTTGAAGCATTCAACAAAAGCTCCTAAGTAAGAGCTTAAAGTGCATACCCAAACTCCTAAGCAGGAGCCTAAACTGCATAAAAAAATCTCAAAAAAAAAAAAACACACAAAAAACACTCAAAAAAAAAATACACACAAAAAAAAAACTTCTCTGAACTACGTTGGCTTGATCTTGCAGGTTGTCACTATTGTCAACTTCGCGAGTACGTAGGCAGTTTGAGCAAACACTTTGTTCAAGTGCAGCCACATCTTCAAACAAAAAAATCTTCAATGAACTACGTTGGCTTGATCTTGCAGGTTGTCACCATTGTCAACTTCGCGAGTACGTAGGCAGTTTGAGCAAATACTTTGTTCAAGTGCAGCCACACCAAAAAAACCAAAATCTTCCAAAATCGCTCCTGGCCCGCAAGAGCTTAAACTGTGCACGGCTAAATAAACTTCAAATCAATGAGTCTTTAAGGTCGTGGACAGTCTTGATCAATGACGGATTTTGCCTCAAGAAAAAAATAAATGTCCTCGTATCTTCCAGATCTCCAAGTGCTTCTCCTTTCTTCAAAAAGAAATGTAGACCTTGATGAAGTACCTCTAGCTGAAGGTGATCCTCTACTTGTTCACAAAAGTCAACCTCGGTCCAATGGATATCGATCGTGTTCTTCAAGCTCTCCATGTCCTTGAAGCTCTACTCGGTCATCGCACTCCATCCTCCATATATAAATATACAGTCTTGAAAGGGCCTCGGAAAATCCATGTTGCATGTGGGCGTTGTGAAGAAGTAGCATAGTGATGTGACACGGAAAGCAGCTTGTAATCTTCATGCGTTCAACGGGTCCAATGCATTGCATCATGATTGAAAGAACATTAAAACAATCTAACTTGGATCTCTCGCAGCTCCTCGCGGTCGACAAGTCGGGTACATTGCATAACAACCCCGAAGAGAGTCGAAATGATCCAACTTGGAGTACCTCCAAGTCTTCGTGGGGTCGCCATATCGAGCGGTGTGATAACTGATAAGTGAAATGAGCCAACGTGCGGTGACTTGAAGTATCCTAGCGGTCCATGTCCAGGTATCGGAATGATCTTCGGGGTGCCTCAAATACTCCAGCGCTCAACAGGACATGTTGCTTGCTTCATATCTTGAAAGAAAACCAAACTGAACGAACCCGGAGTGGCTTGAAATCCTTATGCGCTCCACGAGACAAGTGCGCCACTTGATGAGAAGTCCAAACGAGCCATCAAGCCACGGTTGTCTTAAAAGAATATCGACGTAATCTGACTCGAGCTTCCTCACGGTTTTCAATGGCTTGCACAACCGACTTCAAAGAGCATCGAAACGATATGATCTGGTCTTTCTTGCAATCTTCGGCGGGCAACGGGACAAGTTCTTTGAATGGAAACTCCAAGGCTCTCTAGCTCGGTCTTCCTTGCAATCTCCGGCGGGCAACGGGACAAGTTCTTTGAATGGAAACTCCAAGGCTCTCTAGCTCGGTCTTCCTTGCAATCTCCGGCGGGCAACGAGACAAGTTCTTTGAATGGAAACTCCAAGGCTCTCTAGCTCGGTCTTCCTTGCAATCTCCGGCGGTCAACGGGACAAGTTATTTGAATGGAAACTCCAAGGCTCTCTAGCTCGGTCTTCCTTGCAATCTCCGGCGGGCAACGGGACAAGTTCTTTGAATGGAAACTCCAAGGCTCTCTAGCTCGGTCTTCCTTGCAATCTCCGGCGGGCAACGGGCCAAGTTCTTTGAATGGAAACTCCAAGGCTCTCTAGCTCGGTCTTCCTTGCAATCTCCGGCGGGCAACGGGACAAGTTCTTTGAATGGAAACTCCAAGGCTCTCTAGCTCGGTCTTCCTTGCAATCTCCAGCGGGCAACGGGACAAGTTCTTTCAATGGAAACTCCATCTAGCTTTGACTTCCTCGCGGTCTCTAGTGGTCGGCAAGACAAGTTCTTTGCATGACAACTTCAAATAAGAAATCGAAATGACTTGCTCAAAATCTCTCAAGGGAACTAGCTCACGACCGTTAGGCTTAACCAAGATGGCTTGTAAAATACATGCCTTCATTTCCTAGCAAACAAATAAACAAAACCATCATTTAAATACAGACACATTTGTGTTATTAAATATATGGTTATTGAATTGTTTAAATACTTGTGTGTAAAGCCTGCGGAAAATGGAGGTGATCCACCTTTGGGAAATGACATCGACATTCCTATCAATTTAAACTTGTGAGTAAAAAAATGAATTAAGGCAAAAGAGTGAAAAAAAAAATGGCATGCAAAAGACAAAATAAAAATACAAAGATGAAAAAAAAAAAAAATCCCTATTCTGCATTTCCATTTGTCCTACAAAAATCTTGAAGTTTATATCATCACCACTTAACCTCATTGTTTCTACCTGTACTTTGTTCAAACACACATAAAGCATTGGTAAAACTTTGCATTCGTTGGAGGTCATTCTCGGGCCCTTCATAGTCAAAGCTCATCCATATCAGTAACCGTCACGGTCCTATTGTTGACGACAGCACCTAGCTAACAATCAGAAGTCTCAATTAATTTCATATATCAAGAAGGGAAAGTTGAAATGGGTCAAATTTTGTGACAATGCCAATAGAACAAATTATGTTGCTGTCCCTCTCATTCTACGAAGACAAGTGAATTATTTTATAGGAATAATGATCATTTGATTTGTTGATTGCATAGACCAGCACAGGGATAAAAAACAAACAAAAATTTGAGCGTGTACACTCAGCAATAACAGGGAAGAGCTATAAGGAAAAATGGTCTGAAATACTTCGGAGAATTTATAAGAAGACGTACCTTTGACGGAGTCGGATGCTAACAGATATGCGTGTGTTTGTGCAGTAGTGGCCAAGCATTTAAATAGTGGTGTTATGATTTTCATATTGTAACGTGCTGAGCTTGGTCAAAGAAATCATTATTAGGCTTAATGGCAAAATCATTATTAGGCTTGATTAGAAATTATGAGGCAACGTTAGCCTCGTTCAAATTGAGAGACTAATTTGACAGTTACTCCGTACTTGGGTGCAACTATAATGACTTTTGACTAAGTCAATGGTTTTAATAATAGTAATTGTAATTTTTGAGCCAAAAGAGCAAATTAGCATTTCACAGCCAAAGTCAATGGTGAGGAGATGTCGTAATAAGATTAATTCGCTGA
The DNA here is from genome assembly GCA_022085475.1 of Heliosperma pusillum. Taxonomy (NCBI): domain Eukaryota; kingdom Viridiplantae; phylum Streptophyta; class Magnoliopsida; order Caryophyllales; family Caryophyllaceae; genus Heliosperma; species Heliosperma pusillum. The sequence goes on along the minus strand of JAIUZE010001093.1, from coordinate 1,012 downwards.
AGGATGATAATGGAGATTGGTGCACTGACCCTGTTTCCGTTAAGCAAATTGCAGTTGAATTTTATAAATAGCTGTATACTGAGGAATCTTCAGAGATTTCCAGTGACCTTATGCCTTACGACTTGTTCCAAGAATTTAATAATAAGGACTGGAACTAGATTACGAGACCTTATTCTTATATTGAAATCGAGAAAGCAATTTTTGACATGGGTGCCCTCAAAGCTCCGGGTCCGGATGGGTTCCAAGCCCTTTTCTATCAGAAAAATTGGTCTACAGTCCGAGACACAGTCTGTAAAACAGTCTTGAAGGCACTTGAAGGGAAGGGATTTCCGGAGGGTTTTAATGATACTCACATAGTATTAATTCCGAAGGTTATAGCTCCTGAACACATCTCGCAGTTTCGTCCCATAGGGTTATGCAATGTGGCCTATAAAATAGTAAGTAAGGTGCTGGCTAATAGAATTAAAAAGGTGCTGCCCCATCTCATTTCGGAAACTCAGAGGTTTTGTACCAGGGAGGCAAATTTCCGATAACATTGTCGTATTTCAAGAGGCCATTCATACAATGAGAAAAAAAACAGGAAAAACGGGTTACATGGCCATTAAAATCGATTTGGAAAAAGCCTATGATAGGCTGCGCTGGTCTTTTATCCGAAAAACTCTTTTCGATATGGGATTTACCTATCTTATGGTAGATACAATCATGGAATGTGTCACTTCGGCTAGGTTGCAGATCCTTTGGAATGGCGAGCCCACAGAGCAATTTTTACCAACCAGAGGGGTAAGACAGGGAGACCCAATTTCGTCTTATTTATTCGTTATGTGCCTAGAAAAGCTGCAACAAGCGATCGATTTAGAAATCCGAGCAAAATCGTGGCAAAGATTGGAGGTTTGCAAGGGGGGTCCGTCTATCTCCAACCTCTTCTTTGCGGATGATATGGTACTATTTGCTAAAGCGGACATCAATCAGGCCACTGTAATCAACAGGGTACTTAACTGTTTTTGTAACGCTT
>JAIUZE010001092.1:0-22298 GCA_022085475.1 Heliosperma pusillum | reverse complement strand
AAAGTAACCAAAAACTGCCTTTATCTCAAAGTAGAAGTCGATAGTCAAAAGAATCGACTCTAGGAACACTATGGATGTCCTATCCAACGAACATCCCTTGGCACCTAATGTTCTGCAAACATTTAGGACTCCATAACGTTGTAAACAAAATTGTCCTGCGAGGGTATCAGTATAACTCGCATATTGATCGATCAGTCACTGTTTGAACTTATTTATGGCTCGTTGAACCCACCATCAATCGACGTCACAAAATAATTGCCAGAGTTAGCAGCTCATGTAGGCGATTACGGACCAAAACAAAATATAATGTAATTCAGTTCACTTTGTGGTGTTCAATGTTGTCAGTACAACCCACATGAAAAACAAAATATAAAACAAAACGATGATTTCATAGATAGTTTTTATGAAAAAGATACAGGTGTCTAATCCATATAAAAAAACTAATACAACTCAGGAACACGTTTGATTCCCATGGAAATAACGTGCCCTTCATGTTTATCATATCTCAATGGTTTAGTGAGAGGATCTGCGACGTTATCATTCGTAGCAATCTTGTCTATCACTATTTCCCTTTGCTCCACGTAATCTCGGATCATGTGAGCCTTCCGTTGTACATGCCTAGACTTGTTGCTGGACTTAGGCTCCTTAGCCTGGAAGCTGGCACCACTATTATCACAATAGATGGTGATCGGGTCATCCGAACTAGGAACTACAGTTAGTCTTTGTAAGAATTGACGCATCCATATAGCTTCCTTCGCAGCCTCTGAAGCAGCATAGTACTCGGACTCAGTCGTAGAATCTGCTATAACAGTTTGTTTGGAGCTTTTCCAGCTGACCGCAGCGCCATTAAGAGTAAAAAACGAATCCAGACTGAGATTTCGAGTCATCTCGATCCGTTTGGAAGCTAGCATCTGCGTAACCGATTGCGCATAGCTCAGTGTCGCCTCCATAAGTCAATACCCAATCCTTAGTCCTCCGTAGGTACTTAAGGATATTCTTAACAGCCATCCAGGGTGTTTCACCTGGATTGCCTTGGTATCGATGTCATACTCAAGGCATATGCACGTCTGGACGTGTGCATATCATGGCTCATGATCGATACTATAGGCGGATTGCATAAGGAATCTGACTAATGCGCTCGACCTCTTCCGATTGTCTTTGGTGCCTGAGCTTTACTCAAGCATCCCAGAGACCATGGGAAAGGTTCCCCTTTGGAATTTGGTTCATGCTGACCTCTCAAGATCTTATATATATAGTCCTGACTGAGGAATAAATCCGTCGTTGATCTATCTCGTGTAGTACGGATCCCCAAAATTCTTTGTCTGGCCCAGATATTTCATCTGGAAATGGTTCTTTAACCAAACTTTTACCGAAGTTAAGAGAGGTATGTCATTCCCAATCAAGAGTATGTCATCGACATACAATATTAGGAAGACAATCTTGCTCCCACTCGACTTGATATATAAGCATGGTTCCTCGACCGATCGAGTAAATACATTCTCTTTTATCACCTGTTCGAAACGATGATGCTGATTCCAAACTCCGTGATTTTGATATAAGCCTGTTAAGTCCATAATGAACGCTTAAGCTTGCATACTCGTAGGGATTTTTAGGATCAATGAAACCTTCGGGTTGTACAATGTACAACTCCACCTCCAAATAACCGTTTCAGAAGGCGGTTTTCACATCCATCTGCCAAATTTCATAGTCATGAAAAGCGGCAATCGCTAAGATTATCCGAATGGAACGCAGCATAACTACGGGTGCAAAAATTTCATCATAGTGCAATCCTTGCACTTGAGTGAAAACCTTTGCCACTAGTCGTGCCTTGTAGGTATCTGGTTGTCCTTCTACAGAATGCTTTATTTTGTAAAGCCATTTGCACTGAAGAGGTCGAACCTTATCAGGTAAGTCAACCAGATCCCATACGTCATTCTCATACATAGAGTCCATCTCGGATTGCATGGCATCAAGCCATAGCTTAGAGTCGGAACAGGTCATAACACCTTTATAGGTAGCGGGTTCGTTACTCTCAAGGAGTAAAACGTCATCACTCTCATTCTCCTCGACCATACCAATGTATCTGTCTGGAGGAATAGAGTGTCTACCCGACCTCCTAGGTTCCAAAGGAATATTAACCGCAGCTGATGATGAAGGAACATTTTCCTCCATTGGTTTCTCGGTTGTTGGTTCTTGAATCTCCGACAGTTCGAAGGTTCCATTACTTGTCCTATTCTCGAGAAATTCTTTCTCTAAGAACGTCGCACTACCCGCAACAAAAACTCGATGTTCGGTAGGCGAGTAAAAGTAATGACCAAACATCCATTTTGGATAACCAATAAAGTATGTCTTGACCGATCGTGGGCCGAGCTTATCGTCAGGTCTTCACTTGACATAAGCCTCGCAGCCCCAAACCCGAATAAAGGACAAGTTAGGGACCGTTCCCTTCCATAATTCATATGGAGTCTTGTCTACAGCTTTAGACGGAATTCGGTTAAGTATTAGAGCAGTTGACAAAAGAGCATAACCCCACAATGAATCAGGTACAACCGTGTGACTCATCATGGATCGAACCATAGCAAGTAATGTTCGATTTCTCCGTTCGGACACACCATTCAATTGTGGTGTTCCAGGTGGAGTTAACTGTAGTACTACACCACAGTCTTTGAGGTGTTGATCAAACTCATTCGAAACATATTCGCCACCACGATCTGAACGTAGTGCTTTAATCTTTCTATCCAGTTGGTTTTCAACCTTATTCTGGAATTCCTTGAACTTGTCAAAGGACTCACTTTTATGCTTCATTAAGTAGACATATCCATATCTAATCAAATCGTCCGTGAAAGTGATAAAATATCTATAGCCATCTCTAGCGTTGATTGACATAGGTCCACACACATCAGTATGTATGAGTCCTAATAGGTCAGCAGCGCGCATTCCAACACTTTTGAAGGAAATTCGAGTCATTTTGCCTATGAGACATGATTCACACGTGCCAAAAGATTCATAGTCAAATGGGGATATAGCCCCATTGTCAATGAGCTTCTTCACGCGTTTTTCATTTATGTGTCCCATACGGCAATGCCATAAATAGGTTTGATCTTTGTCACCAACCTTTGCTTTCTTACTACTCCACAGATGAGAACCACAACCAGTATCTAGTACCCAAGTTCTGAAACTTGCATGGTTGATCTCAATCATATGAATAAAAGAAGAAGACATACCAACAGGAGAGACGCGGCCTGCTTTATGTCCTCACGGTACACGAGGCAGTGCCTCTTCCAATGCCCAAACTTGTGGCAATGGTGGCACTCCACGTTACCTTCATCGCTCTTTGTCTTGCCTTGTGAGCTACCGCTAGACTCACCAGGCCCACTCTTGCCCTGCCCTGGCTTTTTGAATTTCGGCTTCCCTACAGCTAGGTTTGCCTTAGCCTTGCCCATACCTTTGCCCTTGTTGCCAATCATGAGAACGTCCTGTTTCAGACTCCCACTCAAATTCAGATCACTCTCTGTCTGTACAAGGAGTGAGTGGAGCTGATGAAGACTCTTCTTCATATCATTCGTATAGTAATTTGCCCTGAAAAGGGCAAAACTATCATGAAGTGAATGAAGAACGCGGTTTATGACGATCTTCTCATCGATTTTGCAACCAAGTGCCTCCAGTTTCTCGACATTCTCAATCATCTCAAGAATGTGTGGGCTAACTGCTTGGCCCTTCTGGAGTTTCGCTTCAAAGAAGCGACAGGTATTCTCATAGCTGACGATCTTCGGAGCTTTCGAGAACTCGTTAGAGAGCGTAGTGAAAATCTTGTTTGCACCATGGGCAATGAATCGCCTTTGCAAATTTGATTCCATTGAAAAGATGAGTACGTTCTATATCGCACCCGCCTCCATTACGAAATCACTATAAGCAAGTAATTCATTTGCTCCTGCATTGGGGCCTGGGTTTGGCGGTAGTGGCTTAGTCAAGTACTCGAGCTTACCGTCAGCAATGGCAGCATTCCGTAATGCCGCCTCCCAGTCCGCAAAGTTGGACCCGTTATTCTTCAGTCGCGTTGACTGATTCATAGTGTCCATGAACATCTTAAGACAGGACTCACGTCCGAGCGTGGCACTTGGCATTGGGTCATCAGTATGGCCAGCCATTTGTTATTAGCAGTTATATCTGAATATATGACTGTGGGAAAAATAAATATGATAAGTTTCATCGTTTTAAATTTGAGTCTAATGAAAAACAGTTTAATTCGATGACTCGAGCATTTATACAATTGACCTCCCTCAAGAATTATATAAATGATCCCAAGACTCAATTATCTGTAAATTGATAAGCCAACATCTTGGCTAATTCTACCTTTAGAATTCTTGGTCGATAAATTTCTGTAAATTCTATCTTTAGTCCATCATAATCACGAGAAACTTTTCGGACTATAATGTTGAGATAAAATAGGTCAACACACACTACTTACACAACGTAGAAGGGCGTCATTTATGACTTACGACGAAGAGGAGGAAGGGATCATAGAATAGCTTTCACTATAAATAATAGTCTCAATTTTATTTATAGGGGAAGGTCCAATCTTTTTTTTTGTTTTTTTTATCGTAACTTAAATTCATTTTAAGTGAACGAATGTCTAGCAACTCGAGAATGATTTAACTAAGGTGATGGCCCTAAAAGCGAGTGACATCTGTATGTCCATGATTACAATATTCAACCTATATGAATCATTTTTCATGCAATTTAGTTTAGGTGGTTTGGTTTAGGCGGAATATGATGCAGTTATTTAACATGTGAATGAAAAACAAAAGAACGAAAAAATACGTAAACTATTACAACGGTCCTAGTGTGGCCTATTTACCAAAATGAACATTAAATACAAGTTTGGAATCCATCCTTATGGACCCGAGAAGCTTGCCTTTGTCTCATCTTGGTCCATGTAGCGGGAGTGAGCATCCGATCTCCGTCTCTAGTCTTCTTAAAATTACATTTAAAATTACAAAATAAACCTATTTACATTCTAATTCCAAAACATAATTAAAAGAAAAATAAAAGGAGATTCGAGATCTCAAAATTACAACCAAACCATGTTTTCATCATTACGAAAACATGATTAACTAAAGCCACACTAGGTATTACATTTTTCAACCAATTGAAAAAATACGTAAAATAAACCATTCATTCATTCATTCAACAAAAATGCATCAACTATATAAATTAATACTACATAACATAATTCATTAATTATGTTGATTAATTATCCAAACCACCATTCAAACCGATCAAAATTATGTGACAATTCCTTAATTGGCCACAACAATTTTAATCTTCCATAATCCATTTTATTTTAAACCTTTTTAAAATAATCGGGTATCATTATTGTGAACCTTTTCACAATTACAAACAAACAAACATTATCTTTATAATGTCAAAAAAAAAAAAAAATTTTTTTTTTTTTCTCTACGGGACACTGTTCGCGTGAACAGTACCAGTACCCAAATTTTTTTTTTTTTTTTTACTTCTTCGTCTCACGGTTACAGTTAACAAAATTATATAATATGAATTGTAAGTCATTAATACGAAAACGATATAAAATATAGAGAAAGCGAATTTACCCTTTGGTCCTAGCAAAATTCGGCCTAAGAACAGATATCAAAGTAGATATCCTCCTAATCGTCTCACCCAAGATAGATCGAGATATGCCCTTCCTTTTGCTAGAAAGATGATTAAAAGTTACAGTTAACTTTTAGGTTTTTGTGATTTTGAGTGATGGAGGCACAATTGAGAGAGAGTAGAAAATTAGGTTAGAATTTTCTTTTTTTCCCCTTTAGTCTCACGGCACACCTAGGTTATTTATGAGGAGATTTAGTCTCCTCAAATAACTACCCATTGACCGGAAAAACCCGAGTGTATCTGGACACTTTTTCCGGTCATTTTAGCTTCCAATATAATGTGATATATTATAATCGTCATTTGTCAAGGACCGACATTATAATACAACAATAATTATAAATATCCGTATATTTATAATTTGCCAATTAATTATAACGGTTTATGTTTAATTAGCTTACATTATATACAACAATTAAATATAACATTTTATATTCAATTTTACGAATTACAGTTAATTCGTCTCAGCTAACTTTATTTAATCATTATTAAATAATCATCTCATCATCACATTGACTAACCTTTTAGTCAAATACACTGACTAACCTTTTAGTCATATAATAGGGCATCAATATGATTATTTTCTCAAATAATCACATCTCTCAAACACATCCTTTAGGTGTGACTTTTAGGGACCAGTTGATCACAGCCATCTGTATGACAATAACGTCAAACTTATCTAGCAAGCCAACCGTTATCGATAAACGTTAATCAACTGATTACAATACAAAGTATACCCTGTGAACCTACAGAGATTTATTTATGTTATTGCACTAACTGTGGAGGACACTGGCTCCAACAGTTCACGCCAGAAAAGAGCGACCTACCAGCTACCCAAGCGCCGCGGTAAATTCTCTCTTATATCATTTTTATGTGGGTCCAAAAGCATGTGCACCGCTAAGAGCGTGTTTCCTGACTCTAAATTCTACAGGAACTCCAGCTGCAATCGCAGGCCAGAAATCACCAGCCACATACTTTCAGCTATCGACAGCCCAGCAGTGCCAGAAATGTTTTGCGTTCAAATTTGCATATGAATCAAAGAAATTTTGTTGTGGTGACGGGTCTATAATGCTGCCTCAGAATGCTTATCCACCTGAACTTTTGAGATTATTTACTTCTCAGGAAGAAGACGCAGTACATTTCCGAACTTATGCACGCCTTTACAATAACTTATTTGCCTTCAGCTCCCTTGGAGGGGATTTCGAATCCAAGACACAAAAAGGCATTTACGTCTTCAAGTTGCATGGACAGATATATCATCATGTTCCAAATTTAATACCCAACGACGGCAAACCCAAGTATCTACAACTCTATTTTTATGATGGCCAACATGAGAATAAGAACCGCACTAGCTGTTTCCCAGAATTGCGGCAAGATGTTATTGACATCTTAATTTGTGCAACAAAGGCTAACCCCTACGCCACATTTTTTCGCTCGCTGCAACAGATTGTCGTCACTGAGGATACTCAGATTGCTATAAATAAAAACACAACGTTGGACCAACGAGTGTACAATGCTCCTACGTCTGACGAGGTAGCTGGAATTTGGACGGAATGTTCTTCATCAAGCGCGTCCAGTAGCCCACATATTATGGTGTCAGGTAAGCATGGTGCGTCACATAGGATTATGCACTATTATGGTTGTTATGATCCATTGCAATATCCGCTTCTGTTTCCGGCCGACGAGTGTGGGTGGACCCAAAATTTAAAGAAAAACGAACCCCAAGATAACCACCCGCCATCTCCACTACAACATCAAAGCCAAGCCGAAACAATTGAAAGCACTGCGGTACTTTTGGAAGCCGAGGCACTAGGTAACCTCTAATTTGTTGGTGATATGATGGATAGTAATAGATGTTGCTTTAGAGCTGTTTTGAATTTGTATTTTCTATTTTGTTGTTTCGATGGTTGTTTTGTAGTAGTTTATTTTTATGTGTAGGTTCGTATTTTTTTCTGAGCGTGATATGTGCAATTCAGTTGTCTCACAATTCATACCTTCACTACGCCTTTACAGAGCGTAAACCTATTCAAATTTATTCATTACTCATGTCTGCTTTCAAATGTGACAGGTGCTACCCGTTCTCGAGATTCAAAAGAGAAACATATTTCATGCCAAGAATACTATTGCTATAAGTTACAGTGCCGACCTAGCAATATGCTTTTAAGAGCCGGCAGGTGCCTACAGCAGTACGTCGTGGATATGTATGTAAAAATTGAAAACACAAGATTGGATTTCTTCCGTAACAACCAAGACACCATTAGAGCAGAGTTGTACCAAGGCATTCTTGACACCGTGGATGCAGGGGAGAGTTGTGCTGCTAATGTTGGTCGCAGGGTGATATTGCCACCTACATATATTGGTGGCCCTCGCGATATGAAGAAACGATACTTGAATGCGATGTTCCTTGTCCAAAGATATGGGAAACCCGACCTATTCATAACAATAACGTGCAACGCCAATTGGCCCGAGATTAAAAGCGCATTGGCTGTTGGCGAAATTGCCCAGAATAGGCCTGATATAGTAGCCAGGGTCTTCCGGGCTAAATTGTTAGCTTTAAAGAAACAGATCATGGACAAGAAAATATTTGGAGAAGTGGCAGCTTTTATTTCTGTCGTCGAATTCCAGAAAAGAGGGTTACCTCATGCTCACCTATTGATAATATTGAAGCCAACTTACAAGATCACTTGCGCACGCGACTTTGACAAGTTTGTGAGTGCTGAGATACCGCCCCAAAGTCATCCAAATCTGCGTGCTTCTGTCCTAAAGCATATGATGCATGGGCCGTGTGGCCTCATGGAGCCTAAATGCCCATGTATGACACATTAAAAAACCCGAGGGCAGTGTAAATATGCCTTCCCAAAAGCATTTTCAGAAGCCACCACAAGTAACTCTGATGGGTACCCAGTATACATGAGAAGAGACAACGGTGAAACTGCAGTGATCCGAAAGCATAAACTTGATAACAGGTGGGTAATACCATATAATCCGTATTTGTTAACACTATTCGACTGCCATCTAAATGTAGAGGTATGTTCTACAATCCAGGTTGTCAAGTACCTCTATAAATATGTCTACAAGGGTCATGACAAGATTTCTTTTAATATAGTTCAAGGCAACCAGCCACTCGTATTGATGAAATAGAGTAGTTTCAGGCTGGTCGATGGGTCTCACCATGTGAAGCCATTTGGAGAATATTCGGATTCGACCTCTTTGAGATACACCCACCGGTTATGCCACTCTCTATACACTTACCAAACAAGCAGTCATTACATATTCAACCTACTGAGGACCTACAAACGATTATTTCAAACGAAAAGCGCTCAACTCCACTAACTGAATTCTTCAAGACAAACAGCTCCCTAAATGCAGAGAAACACTTATATGGAGAATTCCCTGAAAAGTTTAGGTGGGACCCCAAGAAAAAGGCCTGGTTTAAGAGAAAAAACAAGCTTGTAGTTGTTGGGAGACTCGTTTTTGTAGCTCCTGCAGAAGGAGAGCGCTATTTCCTACGACTCCTACTTTTACATGTTCGGGGCCCAAAATCATTTGAAGATCTATTAACTGTGGAAGGTCATAGATGTGCAACCTTCCAAGAAGCCGCACTGAAACACCGCCTACTTGACCACGACGAAACTGTTGAACAATGTTTAGCTCAAGCTTGTATAGTGCAAATGCCTTCTGCCCTGCGTCGCTTATTTTCAACCATTTTGATGTTCTGCCAACCAAAAGATCCCAAATCACTTTGGTAAAAGCTCTACATGGACATGTCCGCTGATTTTAGGCACAAAGTCCCAAATGACCCATCCAAGGTCCTCATGCTAACAATACACCCGGTTGAACAATACTCGGAGGCAATGGGGAAATCACTCGAGTACTTCGGTTTGGAGCACTTGGCAGAATGCCAGGATGATTCAATCAGACGCACAAGGGACATTTTTGATGCGCTCGATGCCCCGATACCACAAGAATGTATTGATTGTCGAGCTATGCTCAACGCAGCCCAAAAAGCAGCATTTGACACTGTCATTTCCCATGTTAGGGAAGGTAAAGCTGGAGCATTTTTTATCGACGGTCCAGGTGGTACAGGCAAGACCTTCTTATACAATGCACTATATGCTGAGGTCCGACTAATGGGTAAAATTGCGCTTCCAACTGCTACGTCAGGCATTGCCGCATCCAACATTCCATCTGGCATAACAGCCCATTCGAGATTTAAGATACCTATTGACTTGGATGTGTCCTTATCATGTGACGTTCCTAAACAAAGCAGCCTTGCCGCTCTAATAAAAGAAACAAGCCTGATCATTTGGGACGAAGCTTCAATGGCAAGGAAGGAAAACATTGAGTCCTTAAACTCACTACTACAAGATTTATGTACTCCAAACAAGCTTTTGGGTGGGAAACTTGTGGTTTTCGGAGGGGATTTTTGACAAGTCCTACCTGTTGTACCCCACAAATCAATAAAGGAATCAGTAGAAGCAAGCTTAGTTAATTCACACTTATGGTCTAAACTTACTAAGTTTAGCCTAACGGAAAACATCCGAGCCCGCGAGGATCCAGACTTTTCCAGTTTCTTACTCAGCCTCGGGAATGGTGAACTTCACACACAAGATCACCAGTTTGTTCCAGTTCCCCAAGCCATGGTACGGTTAACCGAAACCTGTACACCAGATCCAATCAGCGCACTTACCAGCGCGGTCTTCCCAGAACTTGATACTACCATGTTTTCTCCACAAATTTATACAACAAGGGCTATTTTAACACCAATGAATGAAGATGTCGACGCTATTAATGCCGTACTAATAGACAAATTCCCAGGGGAAGCCGTGGTATACAAAAGTTTTGATTCCATGCTCGATGACAACTGCAACATCTATCCATCTGAGTTCATAAACAAGCTATGCCCGGGGGGAATGAGCCCGCATGAACTTATATTGAAGGAAAACTGCCCCGTCATATTGCTACGTAACATTTTACCAGCGTACGGCCTATGCAATGGCACTAGATTGTTGTGCAAGCGGTTCTTTCCAAACTTGATCGAATGTGTGCTCACTACTGGTCATCACAAAGAAGAACATGTGCTTATCCCAAGAATTAAGTTGCGCCCTTCCGCCTCGACTAACTACCCGTTTCAGTTCCAGAGAAACCAATTTCCCTTAAAGTTAAGTTATGCAATGACAATCAACAAATCTCAGGGCCAGACATTAAGTCAGGTTGCCATATACTTACCAAGACCTTGCTTCTCCCCGGGCCAGCTATACGTTGCATTGTCACGTGCTAAGCAATCAAATAAAGTTACTGTGATTTCCGCTGCGCCGCCAGAAGAGCTACCTGATAACTATGTTAAAAACGTTGTTTCATACGACGTGCTAAAGTTGGCGGGCCTTATTTAGTGTAAGTGTATTGCATTTAAACATACTTAAACATCTGCTGCGTGTTGTTACATAAGGTTATTGTTGCCAGTTGATATTAGTTTTAAACCTATAGACTTTGATGCATGACACTGGTTCCATTAGTTTCATTTAGTGATCTCCCAAGCCTATAAGAGGTCTATGTTCCGCAATGCTCATCTCACCATGATTGAGACTGAGGCATTTGTAATTGTGAATATAGTAATTGTGGTATTGTTAATTTTGGAGGTGATTGTAATATACTGCTGCTTTGTTGGAGGGTCATTGGTTTTTAGAAGATTACTGCTACTTACGAAAGAGTTTTGGCTATATAAAAAAGCTGGACCAACGGGTTTTAGAATACATGTTCCACTTATTTTCAAAGGTTATACTGCTCATTTAAATTGTCCAATCAATTTGTTTTAAATTGTGTTAGACTGTTAGTGTCCTTGTGGATTGATAAGTTTAGCAACTGCCTTTCCTGTTTCTCCTTGCTTAATGTCGCTACACTTTAGTTGTTGAGATTGGTTTTTGCAGGAAAAAAGGCAGACAAACTACCAAAAATGCACAAGAACCATAAGGTACTATGTTATATCGAATGTGAAAGAGTGCTTTACCGCTTACGTGTTGCGAAAGTGTGCTTTAAAGTTATTTTATCTGGTGTCGTCAGCGTACTTGAGTTTGTCGACACCTAGATTGCTTCACTTTTTGTTGGCGCTCTTTTAGATCAGTGAATGCGTACACCTAATCTATCCTTGCACACAGACATTATAGGGCGATCCACCTAAGCTCGTGGGTTATGAAACCAACACCCTATAACCAACATTGTATTTAAAACATTAATATGACTTGATTTTAGCCAACTTTTCTTTCGGTGCAGGGTATGTTTTGTGCTTCATCAACTGTACTAAACAACATCCTCCTGAGTCAAGACCCCTACTTCATTTAAAAGACAAGAACTACTTGATGCTGCGCTGATGCACTGCTGCCACCAAACCCTTTTTGGAAACCAGCAATTTTCACATAACAATTTAAGTAATTCTTATCTTTGGATCATTTAGGAGCAATTGTGCGCTGATGTAGTGACTAGAACACCCTGCTTAATATATACTACATGCCATGTACCATTCTGCGATCACGGTTATTAGTTATTTGCTTGTTGCTACTTCGACTAATCCGTAAACTATTAGGCAACACTTTTAATTTCAGATTACGTCTTCTGGCAGATTGAGAATTGGTTTAAAGAGGATTACATTCGGACTCAAATAGACTACTCATATATTTACAACTATTTCAGAGTTACATTATACATCATCTTATACACAAACCACCATTCAAGAGCCTTCAAATGCATCACATGAGTGAATTCCTAATGTGATGAACTGAGAATATTAGATCAATCGTTTTAAATGCATCACATGCGTTGCGCGCGGAGCAACAACTAGTATATACAAGTATCTGAAATCTTCCAATTAACATGTCAAACTAAGACTATTCTTCAAAATAACTCTCGTATAATTTTATGTCTATATACCCCTTTCGTGCTAATAAGAAAGACATTTCTCTACCCGACCTCTCTAACTTAGTTCTTTATATTTTATAACAAATGAAACTTTTTTCAATAATTTCTTAATTCTTGTGAAATGTTCTAAAACAACAAATAAAAAAACCAAAGACTAACTTATAGATCCTTAGTCCTTACAACGTTAAGTCTGAAAAATGTCCTGAATTATTAATGCTAACTATTTCAGCCAGAATTAATTAAACTTACACATGTCTAATTCCTACATCAACCAACCGAAAGCAAGGCTGATAGTAATACACTGATGGAAAATCTAGAGAAACTGAATCCATTGGATCACCAGATGATAACAATTGGTGGTGTCTCCAAAAATATGGCATAAAAACTAAGGTTGACAAATAACATACACAGTTGTTGTGTGGCATTTACTACTCAATCCTTCACCTGTCCCATTGCTTGCTCACTATAAGAATCCACTTGTATGCATTTATAAGGGTGGCCTGGCTGCCTAATCTCTTCGTTAGGCTCTTCCATTTATTAAATGCAATTAGGTGCACTTGTTTAGACGTTTTTGGAGTAATATTTCGCAATATTAGTAGTCAGTAAAAAACGTTTCACTAGCCATCATCTTAGGTTAACCCATTTTTTAGTTGAAATTAAATTAGGGCAATAACAATGGTTGTGTTAGTCCGGGTGGAGTCGGACACTAACACTAGTAGTATTACTTATGAAACTTATTATTTCTCCTTAATGATAAAAGTTTCATACCTTCTTCTCTTGTTTTTGGACATGAAACCAGCTTCTTACTTTAGAAGCCGATTTCATATAAAAAGCTCATTATCTTATAATTCTCGCGCGCATTGCTATTGCCCTTAAGAATTTCATACAATAATATACACTTCCTCACGTAAAAGTTCGTGATTTTAAATTTTGAAGACAGAATATATTAAAATCATTGTATCTATAATTCTATATATGGAATACTTGTATTCAATAGATGATGCACTTATTCACTATAGTTTCGGTCTCTTAAACTTCACTTGTAAGAATAAAAGGCTACCAAGATCGAACCTTACAATTGTGGTGACCTGTGAATGATTTATTACCATGTAAGAAAACAACAAGATGTTAAATAAATTATTGAGACTCAATTAGTGTTTATATATTATTCTAATAATATTAAATGCACTCAGTTTTTCCTATAGTAGCAAGAAAGCATTGCAATAAGACTTGAAAAAGAAGTTGAAAAACAAATCTTGAACTTATACACATAGAGTTCATAATGTCTACTAAGTGTCTTAGGTAGAAGCTAAGCAAAAGTCAAGAAGTAAACAATATGCTATTTAGAGTAAAACGCAATAGTCTTTTTGGATATAAAATTACCCTCTCTATTTCAGTTTTTATTTTTATTTTGCCTTAGGAAAGATTTATGAAATAATATAAAATTACAACCTTATCCTCAGAATTAAAGATAATAGAAACAATGTCACTCAAAGGAATGGAATATTGGTAGTTTAATCATTTTGCATATTACATTTAGAAAGAATACTAATTTGAAACACTTTTTTAAAAGACGATAAAAGTGAAATGTGGAAGTATTATATCGTGTTCTTCTAGTTACTTGCAACTTTGCAAATTAAAGACTTAGAGATTCAAGGTATAATTAAAGTTTTTTTTGGTTCAATAACAAGAAAAATGAGTCAGAATCATTAAGTCATCGTCTCTCAAAAGAAAATTTACGAGTTTATATAGGCTAGTTGTAAAATTTAGACATATACGAGCCACACCCTAGCACAAATGAGGAGTAATCAAATCGGATTAATTTGACATTATCATAAGTAAATTTATAAATAAAGTACATATCATATAAAAAAAACTTGTTTAGTTTATAGGGTTACATACATCCATATATTTACGATCCATTTTATGAGCGTCTACCAATGACATTGACATTATTATTATTATTATCATATGATAATAAGAGCTCCTTTCACCTTGATATATACTTGATGACATAGCATAGTATAAAAGCAGAAATCATTAAATAAAATGAAATAAAGGCCGTTGAACGGCCAACCAGAAACTCCAAAAAATTGAAAAAAGGGCAAAGTTGCGAAGTTGGGTACAAGTATTAACCATCCCACACCTACCACCTAATCAATCTACATTTTCAGTTATAAATGTAACATGTTCACCCTTTTTCTACACAACAATGCGTTACGAAATCAACCACCCTTTACATTTATGCATGTCCCCATAATATTACTACTACTACTAAACTCTACACCTAACTAAACCATCTATGGCTCCTCCTAACACTTCTCCGGCAGGAGAACAAAGCCTTTTATCCACGGAAATCGTAAACCGGGGTATCGAGTTAACGGGACCCGATGCAGGGTCCCCTACGTTTTCAGTAAGGGTGCGAAGACGCCTTCCCTTACCGGATTTCTTACAGTCTGTTAACTTGAAATATGTCAAGTTAGGGTACCATTATCTTATAAACCATGCTATATATTTGGCTACGATACCGGTGTTGGTCATGGTGTTTAGTGCGGAAGTTGGGAGTCTTAGTAGAGAAGAATTATGGAAGAAGCTTTGGGATTATGATCTTGCAACTGTTCTTGCTTCTTTTGGTGTCTTTGTGTTTACGCTTTCGGTTTATTTCTTGTCTCGTCCTCGGCCTATTTATTTACTCGATTTCGCTTGTTTCAAGCCTAGTGATGATCTCAAGGTACGATGTTTTTTCGTTCTTTCTCAAATTTAGTTATTTTTAAGTATTGGTACGGTAGTAAGTTTGCGTACATCTGATCTGAATAAAGTTGCTCGTGATCTATATTTGAATGTATAATTTTGTTGGCTTTCGAGGTAAAACGTTAGCACTATACACTTATACAGTAAAGGTAGTGTATCAATAGAGCTCGTAATTTTATAATCGACAAAAAATCGAGAAATCGGGTTATTCTTTCCCTCAGCTTGCATATAATATGTGAAGATCACATAAAATATAACCTTACTCGAAGTTAATTAAAAATTAAAGTTGGTTGTGTATATTTGAAGGTATAATTTTGATTGCTTTCGACGTGATGTGTTAGAAGTGTACAGTTAAGGTAGTGTATCATGTGTAGACTGATGAAAGTAATATACAAGCAGTTAATCTAAACATGTTTTTCCTTTGTTAATCTAATTGAAAGCGTGAATATAAACATGCGTGAATATAAACATTTATTTTATCACACTTGTTTGAAGTTAAGATTATATATTGACTACTATATACTCCATAATCCATAAGAAGTGTTTGTGAGTCATCATATGTTATTTATAATATGACAAAGGCATGTAATAGTTTCTTTGGTCTTTGGAATGCATAAATCGGGTATTGTTTATTAGCTTTATTTAAATAAAGGGTTTGTGCATAAATTTACAATCAACCATGTAAAATATACGAATTGTAATCTATGAAAATACAAAAAGTAAAAAAAAAATAAACAAAAACAAAAAAAAAAAAAAATTGTTTGGTTGACGTGTATTACGTGAGTCTGAATTACGGAATACATATAAAGGAACTCCAAGTCTCCAATATCTCAAAAATGAAGGAAGATGCTTAGCTAAGGATAGAGGAAAGAATTAGGTGAACAATAATTCCCACACGGGTTATCACATGTAGATTCAATTTGTTCATACATCACTAAGATATTAGCAGAAGACGTCTTTCTAATTATTTTTAAATCATTAATTGTCGAAAGGTGAACTAATAATATACTCTATTTAAAGACGCTTGAACTACAAATTACTACGATGAACAAGTTAAGTGGTTAGAGTATTAGATGATGTATAGTATGTTAGACGGTAGTTGTTGAAAGCGTAGATATTTAGATACTCGATATTACATTAATCCTCTATTTACTACAACAAAAAAAAGGTGAAATTAGATTTTTTTTTCCCGGCTTAAACCACTCTAATCTACAAACTGGTCCATAACATGTTTGATTATTATCAAATATTATGTTTTAATTTTTTTGTTATTCTACTTATAATTCTTAATCTGTATTTGTCAATATTTGTAGAGAAACATATTGTAAAAACAATGATAAATTTTCACTTTTCTACCTTTTAATAATTATTACTTCATAAATTAACCCTACACAATAATAATTGTCGACTTTATAATAATTGTAGACTCTAGCATTAAGTTTAAAATTTAGGTACTAACTACTAAATTTTTTATACAGTACATTGGTCTAATATACTGTGCATTAGGATGTGATCTAAACTAGTATACTTAGTACTCGTATAATGGTTAATTAACCAACGTATATATATAATGGTTGTAGGTAAGCAAGGCAGAGTTCATAGAGATGGCACGCAGATCAGGAAAGTTCAGTGAGGAAAGCCTGCAATTCCAGAGCAAGATAGTAGAAGCATCCGGCATAGGCGACGAAACCTACGTACCTAAATCCATCATGTCACGTGACAACATCGCGACAATGAAGGAAGGTCGAGAGGAGGCGTCCCTTATGATATTCGGAGCACTTGATGAACTGTTCGAGAAAACCCGGATCCGTCCTAAGGACGTTGGAGTCCTGGTTGTCAACTGCAGTATTTTCAACCCGACCCCTTCGCTCTCGGCCATGATTATTAATCACTACAAGATGAGGGGTAACATCTTGAGTTTCAACCTCGGTGGCATGGGATGTAGTGCTGGGATTATAGCCTTAGACTTGGCTCGAGACATGCTTCAGGCTAACCCCAACAACTTTGCTGTTGTTGTCAGTACCGAGACTGTTGGGTACAATTGGTATCCTGGCTCAGACCGTTCTATGCTTATTCCAAACTGCTTCTTTCGTATGGGCTGCTCTGCTGTGCTCCTCTCTAACCGTCGTCGTGATTTCCCTCGTGCCAAGTACCGCCTTGAGCATATTGTCCGGACTCACAAGGGGGCTGATGACCGCAGTTTCAGGTACACTTCAGATACAATAATTGTTATTTATTGGGTATTTGATTTTGAAATGAATAATCTAATTGGAGAAACTTATGTATTTATGTATGAATCAGGAGCGTATACCAGGAAGAAGATGAGCAGCGATTTAAAGGACTAAAGGTGAGCCGAGAGTTGATGGAAATAGGCGGGGATGCGTTAAAGACCAACATAACCACACTCGGACCACTAGTGCTACCCTTATCAGAGCAGCTCCTGTTTTTCATGACTCTAATCAAGAGGCAGTTGTTGGGTGGATCGTCAGGGAAAGGACAACCCGCTACCAATTCAGCAGGGTCTACTTCAGGTTCGGAGACCAAGCCCTACATACCAGATTACAAGCTGGCATTTGAGCACTTCTGCGTGCACGCAGCCAGCAAGACTGTATTGGATGAGCTGCAGAGGAACTTGGAGCTGAGTGAAAAAAACTTGGAGGCGTCACGCATGACATTGCATCGATTTGGCAATACCTCGAGCAGCAGCATTTGGTACGAGTTGGCATATTTGGAAGCCAAAGGCAAGGTTCATTCTGGCGACCGTGTCTGGCAGCTGGCCTTCGGCTCTGGGTTTAAATGCAACTCCGCTGTTTGGCGATCCTTGAGGCGCATCAAGAGGCCTACTACTTGCAACCCTTGGTTGTAGAATGATGCATGCTATATATTATGCTGTTTTGTGTATGTTTTTTATTAGTTTATTATTATTATTAGTCTCTTCTGGATTTAATTTGAACCACGATGACGTGTGGTCATTCACTTCATTTGGTTGTAGAATGCTATTTATTTGTACATGGTTATTACTTCGTTAGGGATAGATATATCATGTGTAAAAACAAAGTCCTCTAACAGTTCTTCACGAACACACCCGCCCCATGACAGCAAGCCATGCCTTTTTGCGACAGAATTTAGATATTGTTTTGGTAAAAAATATACCGGGTAGGATCTTGTTAAGGTCGGGTCAAAATGATCAATTAGATTAGCTATTTAGTTGTGACGATTGATTGACGTAAGCGATAAAGAAAAAGACAAACCAACGTAAAAACGGAAATGAACACACGAGAATTGGTGACGCGGAAACCCAAATTGGGAAAAACCGCGGGGGGAGTCGGAATCCCGCCAAATATTATGCTATGAATTCTTTGTAGGGGAGTAAGCGAGAACGTAAAGGAAAAGTTACAATGAACTGATAATTTTATGCCGTGGTAGTGCAGGAGAATGAGTATGGATGTGTGTAGAGATGTCCCCCTCTCTTGCCTCTGCCCTTTTCCTTTTATAAACTCTTTCCAACCCTAATTCTTCCTCCCGTTGGCCTCCAATTCCTCCTCCTAAAATCCCTCAACCTCCCTAATTTCATGGGCTTTGTTAGTTGACCCATTCTCATTCCTCTTGGCTGGTTCCTGACTGGAAGTCACAGTGTGTTTCTTTATACCTCTTGCTGAGTCATCGATCCGTTCCCCCTGCTCTGCTCCAACTGTGGACTGCCACATGGCCCACTAAATTTTGACTGAAAATGACCCAAACAATTACCCCCAAGAAATTGACATTCATTGCCCCCCACCGTAATGATGGTAATTTCTTCTACCAGGAGTCATGTCCCATCAAATAACTTCCCCTACTCAACCTACCAACTACCCCCCACTTTCTCATACTCCCAATAACAACTTCCCCCAATCCGTTTACCCCCATCATCCCATTTTCCCAACCGGCACCACACAACTCCCTCCTTCCTCTTCTACAAATAACCCGTCACTCTCTTTGACTTCCCACTATTTTTTCATACCCCTCTCTTTCGTCATCCTCGCCGCTCCAGGTACTACTTCTATCTTCATTATGGAGAATTTAGATCACCCCCATTCTTCCCCATCTCCGTCTTCCCCTTCGCCCGACCCCGACGTCTTCACCCCCACGGGAATCCTCCGTGAGCAATACTCGAGTGATTCCTGCTATTCCCATACTGACCTCTCGGAAGTAAGGAGGCGGTTCGGTCTGGGCGAAGGTGTTGAGATCCACCTTCCTCTGCCCGGCGAGAGCGCCGACTCCCGTCGTCCAGGTTGGACATGCCTCTTTGATTACCCATTTCTCTTGGGTTTAGTCTTCCCTTTGCCTCTCTTGATTCAGAGGTTTCTGGCTTTCAACAAACTGGCGACTTGCCAAGTTATGCCTCATGCATGGCGAGTCCTGGTTTCCTTGTGCACTCTAGATGAGAATCATCAAATAAACATGGGTTTTGGAGAGTTCGCGGCCCTGTATACCTACCGATCTTTGGGTCATGGTTTGGTGACCCTCCGTGCTCGTGATTCCAAAATATTGCAATATTCCTTCCTCCTAAAGTGAGGGATGAGGGGTGGTTCAAGCGCTTTATTTTTGTGAAAATTAGTTCCATTACTCCCACCCCTGACTATCTGTTTGATAAGTGGTGTCTGGTGGCAGGTATTTCTCGTGGACGCTCTCTTTTCTTCTATTTTCCGACTCACCCGTCTTACTTGCTTTTCCTTTCAGATTTGGTTCAGCCTGCTCCCACTACAGATTTCGCCGTGCTTACTAAGTTCTTCAGCTTGCCTCCTTGTGAGAGGACATTTCCGCTCCTTCTGGAAGGCAAAATAGCTGGTACGTCGGAGGATCCGCTGAGGGTTGACAGCGAGGAGGAAGAGGGCATTGAAGAGGACGCTGAATCAGAAGGGGAGTCTCACCATACTGCCGGGCAGAACCAAGAGCAACCATCAATGTCGTCAGGTACATTATTGCCCCCTGATTGGACCTCAATGGTTCCCTCTGACATACCTCCTGACCTCTGGGCTCCTGTTGTTTCTGCAGCTCGATCTTCATTTTCCCTGGACTCAGTGATGGAGAGGAGGAAGCGGAGACTCACCCCTCCTGGATCTCAACCAGACCCTAAGAGGGCCACTGGTGTGACTCCAAGGCCGGCCGTTGTTCTTAATCCTGCTTCTCCTCAGTCTTCTGCGCCTCCTCGGCCTCCTGTTCCCGGAACCACCAATATTCTTCGTTTTCCCAGGGGTTATGGGGGTAGTTCTGATAGCCCCTTGTGGCCTCAGTTGGAACAGCTTCTGCTTCCAGGGCCTAGTCGCTTACTCGCCTCCCAACCCCTACCAGAGTTGCTGAGCAATGCCGTGGAGGCGGATTTTATGGTAAGAACGATCTCTTCGCCTGCTTCAGCCTTTTTCACTGGATGGCTTGTCCTAATTGTCTGCTTGCGCTTCTTTCAGAGTTTACAAAGGAGCCTCTTCTTCAAAAAGGAAGTGGCTCGCCTGATGAAGGAGGTGAATAGTTTTAAGGAACAGAACGCGGCCCTGCAGGCTCAGCTTTCAGATGCTATGGGCGAAAAGAAGGCGGCCCAAGACCAGCTGGCCCGTACTCAGGAGGTCAACTGCTCTCTCATTACGGGTCTTAAGGTGGCTGAAGGTCAGGCCCTTGCTTTGAAGAAGCTTCTCCTTGACTCCTTGCTTTATGCTACCTGGGAATCCAAGATCCAACGTATCAAGGAGTTCCAGGCTGGGCAACACTTGGAATGGGACCTGGAGGAGGAAGAACGCCTGTTTGCGGAAGCTTTCCCGTCCAAGCCCGACTTGAGCATCCTGGGTGACATGGAGGTCTCTGATGGCGAGGAGGAAGCGGGGTGTTCTCAGGGGCCAGATGCCACTTTGGAGTCTGGGGTTGTTCCTGCTGGGGAGACCGTTCCAGCTAGGGAAGAGACTCCTGCTGAATGGGCCATTCCTACAGGATGGGCTGCCCCAGTGGAGGGAAGGAGTCCTGCTGATGAAGGTGTTCCTGCAGAAGATGTTGTGCTTGCAGGAAGGGATATGCCTGCAGCAGGGGATGCTGGTGTTCCTCCTGATGCCTTTTATCTGCAGCAGATTAAGCGTTTTGTAGTTAATGTTGTTTGTTTTGTGGTTTGTAACCCATGGGGCCTTTTGTTTTGAACACTTTGTTTTTATCTTTTGCTTGTAAGATGCTATGCCCCCTGGTTAGGGTTTTTAATTTGAATGTTTAATTTTGAATGCGTTTGTCGGTGACTTACTGTGTGTGGCGCGCCTTTCTTTGTTGGGAGTACATTGATCTTGTAGGAAATGTACTGCGGATGTAGGCCGGCAGGACTTTAGATGGTGGCTCTGGGGATTTGTTTGCCCTTGCTTTTGAGTGCCACGCTATGTTGTGGTGCTTTTGCTGGTACTGGGGTCTGGTTGCCCTGATGAAATACTACGAATGGTTTCCTTTTGTCCAGGCGCACGCTGTTGTTCCTGCAGGAATGAGGTGTTGCTCGTCCTGTTTTACTTTGGACTGCCAGGAGGTTAGGCTAGTAGGCTCTTGAGTACCCCCAGGGTTTAGGCCGCAAAAATACTTGTGTTCCCAGAACCAAATATATGTGTGCTTGCTCCTAGTACCCCCAGGATTTTTTTTTTTTTTTTTTTTTTTTAACCTAAGGGTAGGGGAGTCAGAAAAAGCGCGAGAAAAAAGAAAGAGAGAGGAATATTTTGGAAAAAAGCACAAAATTTTGTAGAAAAACAGATTTTGGGAGAAAAAACAAAAAAGAAAGAAAGAAAGAAAGAAAAAATAAAGAAGGAAAGAAGGTTGTGTCTAACCTGTGGGGTAGCTTTTCATGGCAGTACCTGCTGTTTGTAGTGATCTAGGCAGCGCCCCTAGATGTAGTATTTCTTTAGGTGGACGATGTTCCAAGGTTTGTGGATGAGTTGCCCCTCCATAGTCATGAGTTGGTAGGCTCCGTTACCTAC
>JAIUZE010001091.1:0-14320 GCA_022085475.1 Heliosperma pusillum | reverse complement strand
TTAAAGAGTTAACGTCAAAGTCCAACTTAATCTTAACTACGAAGTATAACTTTTTTCCATTTCTCACTCAAACATCGATTAACCCATCTTCTAACCAATCACATCCAACCACTCATTCTCCTTCGAAAGAACACCACTAACCTTTTTATCACTTCGTCACCAAGCTTAACCACAAAATAACATACACCATTTACTCTGAATTCAACCCATTTGCGTTTAAAGGTGTTTCCAGAACGTGTCCAAATACCATAGACTGTATCTGCGACGTGTTCAAATACCATGGACCGTATCCGCAATGTGTTAAATAAATTTTAGAAAAAGAACATATACAGTTTATAGGTGTTTGGTACACTTTGTCACTTGCCCCACGCTGTCAATGTCGGACACGGGGCTGTCACGAGCAGTTCGGTGGTGGTTTGGTTCCAGTTAGACATGCTTTGAGGTAGTATTAGGGGTGTTTTTTGTGATGGGTTGAAGGTGAAAATTGGTGTTGAGATGATCATAACACAAGTGGTCAAAAATAGAACACGATTAACTGTGCAGCAGATGCCCGAGCTCAAATTTAATTACTCAAACTAAACCCATTTCATTTAGTCAGGTGGAAGACTATAAGTCTGCATATTGTTCGAATCAATCAATTGGCTCATCTGTAAAAGTTCAAAGTTTCCCATTTGAGCAAATTGCGCCCCTGAAGGACTTCGATCAATAGCAGTGACAGAGCTTCAGATACAGAAGGGAAGGCCCAAGCCGTCAATGCATCGAGAGTGAACCTGTTCGAGTAATGACAGTGTCAAGACAATTGGTCCATGGTTACCTTCTTAACTACCTTAAGTGTCCTAGACTAACAGCTTTAAGAAAATTGATTGACTTACAAAGTATAACAAAATTGCTATATCCCACCCCCTTATTACTCATCTCGCCCCCTATTTTCATTTCATTTTCCAATTTTGCCCTTCTCTCTTAAACATCTATCTAAAATTTATTTTTTCCGTTGTTTCGAAAATGAGTGACGGTAATGATTTTTTCGAATATCTTTGTATTTCGTACAATACTTATGATAACGAAACTCGATTTGCAAACGAGTGGAATGCGCAACATTATCGTTATAACGATGAATATGTTAATTATGCTTACGGCGAGGATAGCGGGTTTGATGAAGGGGACGACAATACGGGTCACGAAAATGACGAGGAGGAACGAGTTTTAAGAAAAACAAAACAAACAAACATTTAATTACATAATACAAAAAACGTAATTACAATTGTAATTAATAAAAGTACGTAAATATATTATCAAACATTTAATTACATAATACAAAAAAACTAAAAGTACGTAAATATATATTACATAATAAAAATACGTAAATATAATTACATAATAAGACAATTTAAAAAAAAAAATCCGGAAAAATGGCCCATTCGTGTGAATTACACGAATGGACCTGGGCCAATTCGTGTAATCTACACGTCTGGGCCGTGGCTCATTCGTGTGGATTACACGAATTGGCCCAGGTCCATTCGTGTAATTCACACGAATGAGCCATGGCCCAGACGTGTGGATTACACGAATTGGCCCAGGTCCATTCGTGTAATACACACGAATGGGCCATTTTCCGTTTTTTTTTTGTTTTTTTTTTGTTTTTGTAAATTCAACCATTAACGATTAATACAAAATCAAAATAACGCGATTTTAAATTTCTAACGGTTTGAAACGGTTTTTTAAATTTTGATTTTTAAATTTATGACGGTTTGAAGCGTTTTTTTTTTTATTTTGAATTTTAAATTTATGACGGTTTGAATTTTAAAATATTAAGACGGAAAATTTATGACGGTTTGAATTTTAAAATATTAAGACGGAAATAATAAATTTGGTGGTCAATTAATGATAAAAGGCAAAGAAGTAATTGTGGGGGGCGAGGAAAGCGGTTATGATGATGGGAACGACAATACGAGTCACGAAAATGACGAGGAGGAACAGGCTAACACGGAAAATGAAGATGAAGATTTTCGAAACACTGGAAATTCGACGGTACATTTCGATTTACGAATTTCCATTTTCCGATAGCAATCATTTAAATTTTTACAAAAAAATGCCGATAAAAAACTGTAAAACTTCAAATGGCCATAACTTTACGCTCGGGTGTCCGTTTTCGATGATTTTTTTTTTCAAATCGCTTATCTCGACGAGACAAATGCAATGGTAAAAAAAAAAAAAAAAAAAAAATTGTTTTCAGTGGCCCATTCGTGTGAAACACACGAATTGGCCTGGGCCGATTCATGTGATTTACACGAATGGGCCTAGGCCAGTTCTTGCAAATCACACGAGTAAGCCTTGGCCCAATCGTGTGATTTACACGAGCTGGCCTAGGCTCATTCGTGTAAACCACATGAATCGGCCCAGGCCAATTCGTGTGTTTCACACGAATGGGCCATTGAAAACATTTTTTTTTTACCATTGCGTTCGTCTCGTCGAGATAAGCGATTTGAAAAAAAAAATCATCGGAAACGGACGCCCGAGTGCAAAGTTATGGCCGTTTGAAGTTTTTCCGTATTTAATCTGTATTTTTTGAAAAAAAAAGTCAAATGATTGTTATTAGTTAGCGATTTTTATATTAATTATCGTTAAATAATATACAAAAATTAACGTTAAAACGATAATTTTGTTCGTTAACACGTTAATGTTGTTTAATATTTCAATTGTTTTGAAATTAACGTTAAGCGGTTTTATTTTTAAAGCGGTTTTAAAAATCGAGTTTTAAAATAACAAAGGGGAAAAAACAAAAATTGGTGGGTCAAATAATTAACAAAGGGCAAGAAAGTAATTGTAGGGGGCGGGATGAGTAAAATGGGGGGCGGGATATAGCAAACCCCAATAGTAAGGCGTTGCAAACAAAACATGTCATTTGACCCATAATTTCGTCAACAAAAATGCACTGCAGCAGTAGAGTAAGCATTCCATGGAATGCCCGTAGATGTTAGACAAAGGAAGCGATAACAGAAAAAAGCAGCACATAGCTATTCATAATACCAAAAAAAATTCGATAAAATCCTAAATGAAATTCTGGTCTCCAGATACAAAAATACGACCCTAAAATTAAAAGGGAAACTCGCTGTTGATTGCTAGTGAAGCAGACTCCTCAGACGAACAGTAGGGTTTACCTGCATGACAAATTAGACTTCGCTAAATTAGAAAAAGAACTTGCTCATCAAAGATTTAAAAGTTGCAAAAATTGAAAATCTTCCTCCGTAACATGTAGCATATGCAATTGGTGAAACAAACAAAAAAGCAAACCGAGTGCAAAAACCAGAATACACAGACTCTATCAAAGATCATTGTTAGCTTCCCTTCAACTGTGTTAATTTGACACTTAGCTTACGGGGTTGAAAAAGTGCAAGACAAAATACTAACAATTTGCTTAGATTGGGTATTCAAGGAAAAGCGAGTAAAGAATGTCCTTGACATTATCAAGTTTAGATTTATCAACTCTTATTTGGTTAGTAAATAGGTATTGGAGACTTGTGGAGTACAAACACATACATAACTAACTGAAGGGAACATTTAATATGACGTTTAGTTATCTATAAACACTTCTACCAGACGGAGACAACGCTAGATAATTTCACACTTCTACCACAAGACTCAGATTAAGAGCCGTAATACAAATGTACAGGAAGAGACTGAAGGGAACATTTAATATGACGTTTAGTTATCTATAAGCACAACTTCTCAAGCATACATTCAAAAATATTTATAATGTTAACTTCAGAAATGTGTTCCTAACACCTGGGCATTTAAAATATGGGTCCCATGTCTTAACAAGTCAAGAGCTCAACAAGCTAGGTATGATACTATAGAGCATTTTAAGTTGCCACAAAAAACACTGTTGATATAAAGAAATCTCGGGTGTTACAACATCAGGAATCACCACCTATCTTCAATGATTGAACTATGTCAGCAATACATGGCTACTAACACAAGCACATTTCTAAAACACAAACATTACCACCCAATTAACTGAAATGTAATATAACTATGCCAGCGGAAGTAGAAAGTCGAACGCACCTTAAATGTTGCTGGGATACATAAAGACTCTGACCTTGTCACCCTGCACCACAATCAGTCAAATATCAGATTCATGAAATTACACATTGAAAGCAAAACAACAAATATAAGAAAAGATTAACACAGTTAACTACCATGGACTTGGGGGGAAGGTTGGACTTAAACTGAGCACGAACAACACCACTGTTACCATGAGGCCTGCAGACCTTTCCCCAGATGCAACGGTAGTAAGAATCGTTCTTCTTGGTCTTAGCCTTGTAAATGTAGGCCATCTTCTTTCCTAGGTACCATGCAACCTCTTCCTGAGTGTTCACTCCCTCAATTTGGATCAATGATGTATTTGGGTATTGGTTCGACTTCGACCTAATACAAACACAAACAGTCAAGGTTAATACACACACACCCCCTTGAACTTATTTCTCATCTACAAATTTTCTACATAAAAAGTATCATATCTCCTTCGACTGAAAAACACACGGTTAGGGCAATAAATGCTGATGTTACAATAACGTACCATCCATCCAACCAAACCAAACGAAGCTCAGTTAGCTAAGGCTATTATCTCCGGTTTCATCAGTAACAACGAAAAAATCAACAAATTCCAGCCAAAGATATCAAACAAGAGCAAATCCTATTTTAACACCGTCTTAAGCATAGAAGCTAGTCAATATATCCTATTATCAAATGAACTAAGTAATATGTAAAAAAAAACATTTTATCTTCTACTTGGAGCAAAAAAACAATTTAGAGCAAGTTCAATATACACCAACCTACTTACTTATCGTCTACAAGATCTCCCCATATACAGTTCCATAAATCCTACAGACTCACGTATACATCACAATGCTATAAATACCGAAACTACTATAATGATCAATCTCTCCCAACAAAAGAACATTCACATTTTTTAAGCCATTCTTTCCGATTTCACTAGTAAAACCGCAAATGCACCAAACACCTAGATTTATATAAGAACATGATTATTTGCACTTATTATATTCTTCCTTACAAAATGCAGCATCATATATGAACAAAAAAAGCCGTACTAAATACCGTCTTAATCATACATGATAATCATTATAAGTTTATAACAATCATTAAATAAAACACTTAACGTGAAAAAAAAAAAAACTAATTCAGCTTACAACGGTCTCAAATTTTGTGTAATTTTAATTAAAGGTAAACAAATGATTACGACGGAGAAAGTAAGAATCAACCATCAATCAAAGATTAATCCTTTTTTCGATTAACAAAGTTGTACGATATATCTATATAATCTAACACATACAGTATATGATAGCAAACCCATGTAATATTTTGTACCAACCAATCAAAACAAACAAAACCCAGATTAAAAATCGAGTAAAAAGAATGATTTGATATAAATTATACCTCTTGTAACCTAGGATTGAACCTCTGACATAAAGTCTGCAAAAGAAGAATTAATTCAAAAATGAAAATGTTAAGTAATTAATTAATTAAAGAGATTGTGATAATTATAAGAACAAAAAGATGAGTAGATTGAGAGAAATACCTGACACGTTCACCTTGACGTCCCTTCACCATTGTTGATCTGCTACTTTTGGGGTGTGAAGTGAGAAGAAATGGAGGCGGTTTTGTAGATGATGATAATAAACCCTAGATGAAGAAAATGAGTGATATATTGTCAACTTTATTGGGGTTTATTAGTGCTTATTGTGATGGGCTGGCCCATGTATTTTGGTGTAACGAGGGTTGAAAGTTTTATGAGTTCGTGTTCCGTAACTAGTTTTAAACCCGTATAAAATTGCATGAACGTCTTTAAACATTTTCTTATAATAATTTAGTTTAAGATAGTCGTAATCCTCTATTTATTAATAGACCTAGAAAATGGGTCTTTTGAATTGGGTTTGGGTCGGGTTAATTCGGGTCGGGCCAATTTGGGTCTATTATATTATCGGGTTAGTTCGGGTCGGGTTGTTTCGGGTTTGGGGGTGATTTTCGGGTAAGTTTATAGGGTGAGTTTCGGATCAAGGGTCGGGTTATTTTGGGTTTGGGTCATTTTCGGGTCGGTCAATACTTGAGAAAAAAAAGTGCAAATAGTCATTTCAAGTCTTTTTGTTCAGTTAGAGTTATATTTTTTCGGGTTAGTGTTTCAAATCAGGTCATTTCGGGTCGTCGGGTTAGTTTCGGGTCAAGTTCGGGTCGGTCAGGTTAATTCGGGTTTCGGGTTATAATCGGGTTTTGCAACTCGGGTTAGTTTTGGGTCGCAGGTCAGCCTTTTCGGGTCGGGTCATTCGGGTCCGATTGCTTTTGTCTATTTACTAATAGAAGAACACATCTTTTTACTTTAGATGTACTTTAGATGTGTATTGTGTGTTTTATGTGGTTTAATTTATTTTCACGTGGGATAATGTGCTTTGTGTCCAAATTCATCTCCCTAATTATTGTGCAAAAAAAAAATTGTAAATATGAAAAATATTGTTTTTAGTACTTTAAATTACCGGTACAAAATAAAAAAAAAAATGAATATTATATAATTTGTGTATCATTTAGTATTCAAATAACTTAATTATTGCGGAGTATAATTATTCAGTATAACTACTGTAAGTAATGAATATGACCCAAATATTATTTTTAAATTTTGATTTAAGTTTATTAAAATTTTGATTTATAAAATCGGTTAAATAAAAAAAACATGAAAATTATTTGTGTTATTTTTGACGAGTACTTTGAACGTGACCGGTATGACCTGACTTGGATAGTGATCGACTTGTGTTAAGTCACCCTCGAACATAGTGTCGAACCCATCTCACCTGTTCCATTTATTAGGTCTAGATACAGGATTACGGGCACGTGGAAGCAAATAAAGTGGTTATTAGAACCTAGCTCAACAAAAATTCAGGGGAATAGTATGTCCAAGTTCCAACTCGTAAAATGGGATAGCCTTCCCTTAGTAAGTCCGAACTCCGAAGTCCATCTTAAGACGTAAATTTAACTTCATCATTAACCGAATCTTGCACTAATTAAAATAAACTTCATCGGTAACCAAATTTATAAGTTGTAGATCCGTTCTCCTCTTACATCCCTTTAAAATAAAAATTTGTTGATTGCCCATGACCTCAATGTTTTAATTCCCTAAGACCATTTTATTTAATATGAAAAAAAAGGAACATACATCTGATAAACTATACTACATTAGACTTAATAAGTAACCGAGTTTGTGTGTATTTTTATAAGTTTTTTTAAGTTTATATTGTAATGTTTTTGATTTATAATGTAACTTTTTAAACTTAATATCTAATTGAATAACCAACTCAAAAATTAATAGAGCCCATAATCTTTAAATTAAATTTCAAAATTTTTATCATAAAGCTTAGAAATTACACGATCATATCAGATACGGAATATGTAATTTACTTATTGATCGAATAATCCAATCCACAATTATATGAGACTAAGAGAGGAAGTTGTGGAGTTTGAAAGGGTAGCATAGCCTGATAGCCATAATAAGCCCATGAGGCTCATAATTGATCACTTCTCAGTTGTCACATTTGTCAGATTTTGAAGTAAAAGTGGAGTGCATGCACACTGCTTTTCATTTTACAGAACCAACAATTAGCATGCTACAGTATTACAGTATTATGTCAATGTTGTATTCCTGTATTACAGTATACCGCTTGCAATTCACCCAGTACATATTCTCAACTTTGCATGCCATTCTACCACTATATATATATACTCCGTATATATATATATAACACAACAGCACCCTTTATTCCCATAACTAATCTCATTTATATTTCAAAATTTGTAGCTTATAACTAATTTGATTTAATGGCAGAAACAAAGTTGAGTTTGAAACTGTTAGTTGACAGTAAGGCAAACAAGGTTCTGTTTGCTGAAGCGGGAAAAGACTTTGTCGATTTCCTGTTTCATATCCTGTCGCTGCCAGTCGGAACTGTCGTAAAACTCTTGAATGTGAAAGGCATGGTAGGTTCAATTGGTTCACTTTATAAGAGTGTCGAGTCTCTTAGCTCTGAATACTTTCAGGCTGATGTCGACAAAGATGTCGTGCTAAAACCGAAAGCTGCTGTTAATGTTCCTTTGTTGGAACTTGATGATGGTCCAGCTGACAACATGTTTTATAGGTGTTACTCTCATTATCAATATGTGAGTCATGATCCTAATGCAATTTGTCCTAGTTGTCGTAGCAAGATGAGTACTGTGGTTACATATGTTCCGCCTCAGAATGCTGTTAATATTGGAACAACCAGCGATGCAACTGGGGGATATGTAAAAGGTGTCGTTACGTATATGGTCATGGATAATCTAGAAGTGAAACCTATGTCGACCATCTTGGGTATCACCCTTATTAATAAGTTTCATGTCAGGGATGTTTCTGCACTGATTGAGAAAGAGGTTGAAGTCGGTTTTACTGAGGTAAAACTAATGTTCTTTCTTTGTAAGGTTTTTATGCAATTCAGGACACGATATTCAATTGAATGTCTTTTCATCACATTGGTAAGGTTGTGTACATTTTACATCTCATATCGGTGATTTGTTTTTTATTTTTCGGTTTTTGCAGGGACTGGCGATGCTGAAAGCGTCTTTTGAGGTCAGCAACAAAGTGCTGACTACAGTCTTCCTCAGCAAGAAGGCTTAGTACGTCGTCTTACAATTATGGCATGTGGTTGTAGTTGGCAATGTCTCACTTAAATTAAGTTGCTGCATTGGGTCTACCTTTTGATGTTAATGTTATATATCGTTATGCTGTTACTGTCGATGTAGAGGCTCTTAAGTCTTAGCCTGGTTTTTCCGAATGTACTGTCAGTTTCAGCTCTATGCCTCTATCTATCTATCTATCTATCTATCTATTTATGGATGTTAAATTCCGATCTGATTTAAGCTTGTGTCTCATCTCTTACACTACTTGATCTATTCATCTACATAATGTATTCGACTGGCGATCCATTATTATGAGCAATTGAGCACTAGTAAACGCTAGGACAACGTCAAAACATATAAATGCGTGTGGCCTTTTATAATTGGTGTACTTGATGACATTTTCCAGACATTCAGCATATTTACATTAACTTGTTTCCGATTCTTGAACTGCCCTTTAAATGGGTGACCTTTGATGCCTCAGCAATTCAATTACATTGAAGAATAATAAAAAAACTGAGTCGGAAGCAAGGATTTCGTCGATTTCCTCATTCAGATGTTGCCTTTATCAGTCGGAACCATCACGGCATCACCAAACTATTGAACTACAAAGACATGATTGGTTGCGTAGGATCATTATCCAAAAGTATCAAATCTCTAATTTACGGGTCTTAATATTTGTCTAGAACAACATCTTGCCCATTTCTTCTTACAATTCATATGTTCAGAAAATCAGACTGATGACGAATCAAGCTGACAGCCTTTTGACGGAGTCACACATTTTGGTGTTGCTATTTGTGAAGAAACCCAATTTCCCACATGTGAGTGTAATCCACATTGATAAAAAGAGGAGAGAGTTATCACTTTATAAGGCAATGAGCTACTTATTAACAATATCTCAAAGAATATACCCATATCACAAGATCAAAGCATTCACACATAATCAAATCAATTAAGTTCTCATATAATTGTAAATATAGCAAACATATATTGTATTCTCTAAATAGCTTTATTGTATAAGAATCCTACCCTATTTGATTGTATAGTTTCACTATAAAATGTACATTCATCAGTCAATAATAATTATCAACTTCATAACCACAAACCTCATAGTCTTATATGGTATCTACGAGCCACAATCGATCCAACATACTCCGTCCTCACCGTCATTCATTCAAAAAACAGAGAACAACCATCACTCACCCGACTCTCACCATGCCAACCACCCAATCCGACACTGTCATCCCCAACCCCCATGACGCCGCCACACCCCTCACGGCCCCAAACCTCACCCACGTTGTGAAACTACACCCGCTCAACTACACTACATGGAGATTCCAACTCACCAATATACTATTTGGCTTAAGCCTTCTCGGCTTTTTAGATGGCTCCAACCCAACCCCTGCTGCCACCATTGCTGCTGCCACCGGACCAGACACACCAAACCCGGCCCATCTGTCTTGGTTAAAACAAGACGGCCTCATTCTCGGTGCTCTCATGGGCACCATAACCGCGGCCTTACAAACCTTAATCGTAAGAGCCAAAACCGCGAAAGAAGCATGGGACATCCTTGCTCAAACCTACGCAAACCCGTCACGCATACACATCCAACAATTAAAAGAAAAACTTGATTCGATAATCAAAACCACGGATCAAACCATTAGTGACTACGTTCACTCAATCAAAGCTTGCGTAGATCAACTCGCTCTTTTGGGAAAAATAATCGATCCCGAAGATGTTGTGTCCAAACTTCTAAAAGGTCTCGATTACGAGTCTTACAAACCAGTTATCGATGCGGTCCGTGCCCGAGACACACCAATTAGTTTCGAGGCCCTCCACGAAAAGCTCCTCCAACACGAGTTGCTTATCAAACACAACTCCGGCACTAACCACTTTCAACCCACTACCAACATCACCTACAAAAACCATCACCAAAACCGGACCTACCACCGCTACTCCAACAACCACCACAACCAGCCACCACCCGTCACCAATCAAAACAGCCACCCCAACCCTCGGCCATTCAAAGGCCGCTGTCAATGGTGTCGCGAAACGGGTCATGTCATTTCCCATGCCCGCTCTTCCGCAAACTGTTTCCCAACATCACCTTTCCTGCTCCACCACCAAACCGCTACCAGCAGCCCCACCCCCAGGCGAACACCGTGACTCTGCCCAGTGGCAGCCTGGACCCCAACCCGAGCTACCTCCTTGATAGCGGTGCTAGCCACCACATAACCCATGATCTTGACACCCTTGAGTTCCACTCACCCTACAATGGTCTGGATGAGCTTTTAATTGAAGATGGTTGTGGTCTCCAAATTGCTAATACAGGTACTCTTATCTTTGACTCGGTCCAATTAAAGAATGTTTTACATGTCCCTAAAATTTCCCGTAACATTATATCTATTTCAAAATTATGTCGGGATAATAATGCGTATGTAATATTCTCACATAATTGTTTTTTGTTAAGGCGATATCAACCGGAACAATTCTTCTCCAGGGCCGACTTAAAGACGGGATTTACGAGTGGTGTCCCTCAAAACCGAGATCTTACAACGCTATTAAAGGAACCGCTCCACTATCTTGGCATCATAGGCTAGGTCATCCTACGTATGATGTAATCAAAACAATTAATAAAAGTTTATCTTTTTCCGTTAATGATTATACCCATTGTGAGTCGTGCAATATTGCAAAAAGCAAAAAGCTACCATTTTATAACTCGTCATTTGAAACCACCGCCTCACTAGACCTAATATTTTCCGACCTATGGACAAGTCCCGTACCATCATATGATCATTACAAATACTATATTATATTTGTTGACCACTACACAAAATATATATGGATGTATCCACTAAAACGCAAATCGGACACGACCCAATTATTTAAACAATTTAAAGCGCTAGTCGAAAAATATTTCAATAAACCCATTAAGCATTTCTTTTCGGATAATGGAGGCGAGTACATAAAATTAAACACAACCCTTCTTAACGACGGGATTTCCCACTCAACCTCTCCTCCACATACTCCCGAACACAACGGGTATGCCGAAAGAAGACATCGTCATATAGTAGAAACGGGCCTAGCCCTACTTAAACATGCAAATTTACCAACCAAGTATTGGCCATTTGCATTTAGTACCGCCACATATCTCATTAATCGACTACCTACCCGTTCCCTAAACGGCAATTCACCATATTTTATGATCCATAATAAAAACCCGGACTATAAAAACCTCCACAACTTTGGTTGTCTATGCTATCCATGGCTTCGACCCTACACCAAACACAAACTAGAAGATCGATCCATCTCCTGCATCTTTGTGGGCTACTCCACCACCCAAAGTGCCTTCTATTGTCTCGACCCAAAAACACATCGCATTTACACATCTCGCCATGTCAAATTCTACGACTACATTTATCCCTACACTACCACACCGGCTACCACCATACCTACCCCTACCATCGAGGAATGGACAACCATAACCATCCCGACCCTACCCCTTCCCGTCACCACCTCCCCACCAGCCTACTCCCTCCCACAAAACAGCCAAACCCGTCCCAAACCACCCATACACCTTGTCTATTCCAGACGCCCTCCTACCCCATCATCCACCACTGTCCACCCCACCATCCTCCAACCCACAGCCCCTACCGCAAACACCACTACCACCCCACCAGCCACCATCAACCCACCCATCATCACCCCTCATACCTCACCACCCGCTCCACTCAACACCTCTCGCCCAGCACCCTCACTCCCAACCAGAACCATCACTACCAGACTCGACAACAACATCCGCAAGCTCAACCCGAAGTATGCGAAACTAGCTCACACCTCAACTCTCGCTACCCAACTTCCTAACACCGTAAAACAAGCCCTTATTCTCCCTCACTGGAGACAAGCGATGCAAGATGAATATAATGCTCTCACCCGCAACAATACATGGACCCTAGTTCCCCGCTCTCTTGCCCAAAACATCGTGGGATGCAAATGGGTCTATAGAAATAAATTCAATCCTGATGGAACCCTCAAACAACATAAAGCGCGCCTCGTGGCTAAAGGCTTCCATCAACGACCCGGCATCGACTTTAACGAAACATTCAGTCCCGTCATCAAACCAACCACAGTCCGCTTAATTCTATCGCTAGCCACAACCAAAAACTGGCCCCTACGACAACTTGATGTCAATAACGCTTTTCTACAAGGTCATCTAACAGAAACCGTCTTTATGTCACAACCCCCTGGTTTCGTTAGTCAAAGTCACCCCGATCATGTATGCAAACTCACCAAAGCCATATATGGCCTAAAGCAAGCTCCACGAGCCTGGTACACGGAGCTACAATCCCATCTACAAACCGTTGGCTTCGTGCAAGCTATTTCCGACCACTCACTATTTATCTTACATACCACCACGACACAAATTTACATGCTTATTTACGTTGATGACATAATAATAACAGGACCAAATCCGACTCACCTACAAAGTTTCATTACAAGTCTCTCAAATCGTTTCTCGCTAAAAGACCTCGGACCCCTATCTTACTTCCTTGGCATTGAAGTCACTCCCAATGCCCATGGAATACACCTAAGTCAATCCAAATACATACAAGACCTTCTTACTAAATACAAAATGGCAGACGCCAAACCAAATACGACACCTATGGCTACATCACCTCCTTTAATTAGAGAAGATAACCAACCTATTCAAGACCACCCGACCTATCGGGCCATCGTAGGGAGTCTTCAATACCTATCACTCACTAGACCAGACATTGCCTTTTCTATTAATCGTCTTGCTCAGTTTCTTCACCACCCCACTTCAACCCATTGGACCGCTCTCAAACGTCTTCTTCGATACCTTCAAGGGACACAAGCTCACGGCATCCAACTATACAACAACACACCAACCAACCTAC
This sequence comes from Heliosperma pusillum, assembly GCA_022085475.1. Classification (NCBI taxonomy): domain Eukaryota; kingdom Viridiplantae; phylum Streptophyta; class Magnoliopsida; order Caryophyllales; family Caryophyllaceae; genus Heliosperma; species Heliosperma pusillum. The sequence continues at coordinate 695 of JAIUZE010001091.1, read as the reverse complement.
ATGCTTACTGTGACGCCGACTTCGGCGGGGACAAAGACACCTTCCTCTCAACAACCGGCTACATTGCTTACCTTGGTCGCAATCCCATCGCCTGGTCCTCAAAGAAACAAAAAGGAATTGCTCTTTCCACAACCGAAGCTGAATTTCGCGCCATCGCCTCCGTCACAACCGAAATCCTTTGGCTACGTAACCTACTCTCCGAACTCCACATCAACGTTCTCCAACCACCGGATGTCTTCTGTGATAACATCTCCGCAACACTGTACGCCAAAAACCCAGTCTTCCACTCCCGTATGAAGCATATGGCCATCTCCTTTCACTACGTCAAACAGCAGCTGCAACTCGGCCAGATACGACTATCACACATCGCAAGCAAAGATCAAATCGCTGATATACTCACAAAGCCACTGCACAAACAACAATTCCATGAACTGCGAGACAAGCTTGGACTCATCACACGAACGTCCAACTTGAGGGGGCGTATTAACAATATCTCAAAGAATATACCCATATCACAAGATCAAAGCATTCACATATAATCAAATCAATTAAGTTCTCATATAATTGTAAATATAGCAACCATATATTGTATTCTCTAAATAGCTTTATTGTATAAGAATCCTACCCTATTTGATTGTATAGTTTCACTATAAAATATACATTCATCAGTCAATAATAATTATCAACTTCATAAC